>JAPDSC010107384.1:113316-138268 GCA_026290005.1 Latrodectus geometricus
CCTGCATACATATACATATTTGTCAGTATGGATGATTTAATGTTTCAAAGGTCTTTTCCTATTCGACATTGTACACAATTTTTGCTCAAGTTTTATACATAAAAGCTTCATAACGGGATGTCATTTAGTGTAATCTTGAAAAAATTATTATAATAATATAATAATTTTTGTCCAATATAGATATTGGTCCAATATAGATATCAATAATGATATCTATATTGGACAAATTTTCATGATGTTTCAAATTTAATTAAGTGATGAAAAGAAAAACGGAATAAATATAGTAAGTAGTAAAACAATATTTAGGAAAATGTATACACCTAATAATATTTTGTTGTTTCGTTCTGAAGAATAAAAATAATTTTTAAATGCTTTCCATTATGACGGCAATATTGAAACTTCCATCTATTTAAATAAAAAATATGGAATTTATAGATTGATTTTTCTGTAAAATTGTTTTGCTTTTATTTTGTTTGTTATTATTATTATTATTATTATTATTTTTTATATTTATTTATTTATATCTTTACTATGTATGTAAGTCTTGTATGAAGATATTCTAAAAATCTTTATAGAAATATATTTACACTTATGATTTTTTTCTTTATTCAAAATAAAATATTTTAAAATAATTTTTACTCCTATTAATTGCTCTCTAATCAGGTACTAATGAATGCTTTTACTGGTAACTAATTAAGTTTTAAAATATCTTATCAATTTCCAATGTTTCATTGTTAAAAAGTTTGATAAATGTCAAAATATTTGTAATAAATGTATTATCTTATTTAATTATATCTACAGGAAAGATAACAAAAAAGAATGATGATTGGCTAATGATTACAATAATTTAGTATGCCCTGTTATTTGTATAAATGCATTTGTGAATGAAAATATAAAATAAAATACAAAATAACTTCATATGAATTTGATTTTTTGTCACTTTGAAATGCTAATTTCTTATACTTAAAATAAGGGATTTTGTTTTTAAATTTTAATGAAATAAATGTATTAAATCAAAAGTAAAACAAAATATGAAATAAATTATTTTAAATGTTTACATATTTAATATTATATTTATATTAAGTCAATATTTCAAAGTTAATATTATTAAATTTGAAATATTTATTGCATATTCGGATTTTTTTTTTAAATAACTAATTCATTTAGTCAGGGTTTTTTTATGCACAAAAATAATTTTTTATTATTAAATCTTATGATGAATATTTAGTTAACTTTTAAAATTTCTAGTTTTAATGAAACTGAAATTTTTAATCTTTATGGAATTCTACAAGTATTATGAGTAACGTTTTATTTATACTTTTAAAATTTCTATAATTATTGGGGAATAGTTTTAAATAAATTGAAAAGTTTTCTTACGTTCAATTTTTTTCCAGATTATTTTTAATAATAATTCATTTAGACTGGAAATTTCTTTCACAAAAATAATTTTTAATGTAATAATTATAAATCAAATATTGAATATCTTTCCTTTTAAAATTTCTAGAATTATAATCAAACTGAATTTTTGTTTAATTCAATATTATTTCCTACTAAATTACATTTTTCAAACAAAATATTTTTATCTATGAAAAATATTTCCTTCAAAGAAATTTCTTCCTTTATTGAAATCAGCAGGGATAATTATATCGCCTGAAAATAAAATCTTATATTTTCCCCATCCCGAATCTATTTCAAGCGTAGCAAGAACAGAAGATACGAAAAATCTAAAAAATTAAGAAGGAAACCAGTTTTCCTTTCTTAAATCAACAAATGAAATATTGCTTTCAAAGTAACGAAATGTTGTCTAGCAACATAATGTTCTTGAAATAACGAGAATCAACTGTTATGAAATAACATTTCGTTATTATATAACAGGCGTTCTTAAAATAACGCCTGTTATATAATAACGAAACGTTATTGTATAACAGACCGTTCTTCAATAACGAGAACGAGCAGTTGTCAAATATTTCGTTTCTGCATAGCAGACCGTTCCTCGAATAACGAACAATTTTCCAGCAACATTTCAATATCGCATAACTGTTCCAGACAATGTGCCAACTAAAGCGATAAATTGCCAAATTGTGTGACAACTTCCCTTGTCAGCTCGGAGCCATTTCAAGGTCTGTTATTAAATAACGCTATATTAAGAATAACTGATTATTCTAATAACGTTTACATACAGATAATTGTTATAAAATAACTGTTACGTTAAATTACGGCCATCTCTAGGTCCCCTACTTCTTCGCCAACTCATGAATTTGAAGTGCTTTCTCGCGCATGCTCAGTAATTACTCGTTTGTTTTAGCCTTTTCATTGGTCGCTAATTAAATTTCACTTTTATATAGCGGTAGAATTTTCGCTATGGCATCGGTGTTTTTGAAAACGCGCCAAGGCAACACCTCCTAGAGTCCTAGAGCAGCGTCACTCTAGGAGGTGTTGGCCAAGGACGGGACCTAAAGCTCATTTTCACCTCTATTTTTATTATTTTGGACATATTACGTTTTTTAATGAGTTCTGTTCTAATTCTTATTGTTTGGTTATGCTATTTTTTTGTGTTTCCCTCCTATCTGTGACCACGCCCCCTTTTCAGAGTAACCCTTCTTTTCCGTTTGTTAGAGTTCTTCCCCCATTTCACCCTCCCTCTCTCAAAACACCAAGCTCTATGGAGCCGGTTTCGTCGCCAAAAAAATTGCGGTGAAAAAGGCCACACACCAGTATAAGAATCGTCCCATCTCCTTTTATTTATAATGAATTCCGCTCATATATAATTTAACAATTATTATACCATTTTGTAGTGGTCCCACAGCAAAACGTAAGCAAACACCAAAAAAGTAAACAACGCGAATGAATACAAGACACGCGGCGTATGAATAAACTTTCTTATTACTGGAACTGGTGATTAGGCAGAGACTCTACTAAATCAGTCAGTCTGATCACAGTGTGGAACCGACTGAACTCTCCTAGCGACACGCTTGCTGCTGCATTGGTGAACATTCAGCGAAACTTGTTAATTTTATAATTTCCTTTTTATGCGATAATGTCTCACTTATAATAATTGTACCTAATAATTATTGCTCATTAAATAATTATGTTTTGATGCAACTTCAATTGCTTGGTTATTCATCAACATTACTATAAATGGTAACTTTGGGCAATTTTTAACACGCGCGGGTCTTCTGATTGTCGACATTTTGTTTTTCAACTCCATCCATGTTACTGCTCTTTTCCATGAACTTTTGAGTACTTTTCTGCTGTTCCCATCACTTTTGCCTGTGAAATAACATATTGTTTTTGCATCATCAATTTTGGATTTTACTTTAAAAAAAAATAACATGCCTAACAAAGCCGAAAGTCAACAAATTGCACATGTCGCCGTCAAGCCACCACCATTTTGGCGAGCAAATCCACAGATATGGTTTAAACAAACGGAAAGCCAATTCACGCTTGCTGGAGTCACTATTGAATTGACAAAATATCACGTTGTATCCGCTTTATAACCAGAGGAGTTAGCTGTGGTCAGTGACATCATCCTTAATACACCGGCAGTTAATCCTTTCACCACGATTAAAAAACGATTATGTGATCAATATGCAAATTCGGAATCCCAGCGACTAAGAGATTTAATATCTGGAATGCAACTTGGTGATCGCCGCCCTTCACGACTACTATTGGGAATGAGGAGCAAGGCTGGTACGAAAATGAACGATGATCTGCTAAAATCTTTATTTTTACAAAGACTGTCGACCCATGTGCAACAAATTTTGGCGATTTCAAACGACAATTTAGATAAGCTTGCCGAAATAGCAGATGGCATTATGTCAACAACAACCAGTGCTTCCTCAGTTAACGCCGCTGCAGCTCCCGCAAGTGAGCCAGATTTGCAGACAATGTTATGTGAAATAAATACCCGCCTCTCGTCTGGAATCGCGTTCACGTGACCATTCAAGAAACCGCAGTAAACAGCGCTCTACAAGCCGAAATAGACAATCACAGAATCCGGCACACTGCTGGTAACACATGAGATTTTAACAACAAGCTACTAAGTGCCGAGATCCCTGTTCCTTCCAGACGGAAAACTGCTAAAGCCGTCATCCAATCAAAACGGTGACGGCAAGGCGATGATTCAACATCTGTATTTGGCTGATAAAACATCTTCTTCACGATATCTCATCGATACTGGAGCGGATGTGTCCGTGGTTCCTCATACTGCCCATAAGCCAAGCAATCAAGCTGCGCAGATGCAACTTTTTACTGCAAACGGGACAGCGATTCCAACTTTCGTTCAACTCTTGCTGAAATTAGATTTTGGTCTGAGAAGAGCATTCAACTGGCCTTTCATCATTGCTGCCGTGTCTCAACCGATTATTGGTCAGATTTCTTATGCCATTTTGGACTTGTAGTGGACATTAAGAATGGTGTTTTAATTTACCCTTCAACCTCCTTACAGTCTAAAGGAACTTTATATGCTGGAAATTACACTTCGGTTAAAGCAATCATTGAGGACTCTAAGTTCCACAAATTATTAGCAGAATATCCTACTCTCATTAAAGCAAATACTACTCCAAATAATATTGTTCACGAATTGGAACATTTGATTCAAACAAATGGATCTCCAGTGTTTTCAAAACCCAGACGATTACCACCAGATAAACTGAAAGCTGCGAAACAAGAGTTTGAATTCCTTGTAACTTCTGGAGTCTGTCAACCATCTAAAAGCTGTTGGGCAAGCTCTCTCCACATGGTGCCGAAGAAAAATGAGGGCTGGTGACCCTGTGTTGATTTTCGTCGACTTAATAGTGTCACCGTTCCCGATAGATACCCTGTTCCCCATATTCAAGACTGTTTTCAAGTGTTGGAAAAAAAAACAGTATTTTCTACCTTAGATCTTGAAAAAGCATATTATCATATGCCTGTTTGCTAAGAGGATGTTCCCAAAACTGCAGTAACAACTCCATTTGGACTTTTCGAGTTCTTATTCATGCCATTCGGTTTGTCTAATGCTGCAGCAACAATCCAACGATTCATCCACAAAGTTTTGAGTGAATTCGACTTTTGCGTGCCTTACTTTGATGATGTGCTGGTTGTGTCAAAAGATGAGGAGGAACACTTAGCACATTTGAAGCTGATCTTCCAGAGATTTTCAGAATATAGAGTGACCCTAAATGTGTTTTAGGACAAGCTTCAGTAGAATATCTGGGACATTTTGTGACTGCTAAAGGAATCACTCCCCTGCCTGAAAAAGTAGCAGCAATTACAAATTTTCCAAAACCTGTTACTGTTAAAGAATTACGTCGTTTCCTGGCCATTATAAATTTTTATCGAAACGCCCCAAGTAAGAAATTTAAATTTAATAGAAAACTTATGAAATTTATATTTATCTGTTAAATAAGGAAATTGTAATTTATAATTTATTTTAGAAGTTTATAAAAAAAAATTTTATTATTTATGATGTTGGCTGTAGAATTCAAAAGTTTGTTGGTGTTAGAGTTTAAAGTTTCTTTATCAATTAAATCTAAATGAAATTTTTTTCAAAAAAATGCATAGTCATTAGAAGCTTTATCAACAGGCGTAATAATAGAGTTGTTTTTAAGAATTTTAATAGCAGGTTTCATTGGGTTAAATTTAATACCAAGAAATGTTAAATTATTATCAAAATATAATTTTTAATTTTATAATATAGTTTAGTTTTCCAAATTGTAAAAAATTCAACTGATGTTTCATAATTTGAAATTTTAAAGATAAAGGATTGAATATTTTGTAGAATAACTTTAAAAATTTTAGACCTATTTATTTGAAAAACTGATCTGTATTTAGTACCTTTATTTAAAATTTCTTTAAGATTATGATCGTTAATGATATATAAGCATTGAGTCCGAAAACATCTACTTTTACTTTAATTTTTAATCTACATTACAAATTATGAACTACTTTAACTTCTTATTTTAACTCGTGTATATTTCTTTTTATATTGCCTTGCCTATTATTCATTTATTTCAATTTTGATATAGTTGCATTTTCCTCTTATACAGACACTCTTTCGGGGAATAACACGAATATTTTCAGACTTTTATCTTTATTGCTTGTCAGAAAAGATTGTCCTATTTGTATAGTTGACCATCTCCCTCCTGATGAAGACGTGATTCCTATGCCTTTTCCCTATTTAAGTTTATATTATATTGTTTTCCTTGATTTTGTCTTATTGGCATTAAATTGCATAAGTTTCTTCTTTGATTTATCTTGATCTTCAAATTACCTTCTTATTATACATATACACACAAATATATATATATATATATATATATATTTATCCACACACATTTTATTCTAACAATACAGAACACAAGTCACCTGCATTAATTAATCTAAAAATTTTATGAATCTCTTGAATTCTGAGTGGTTGTATAATAAAACAAAATGTGAAACTGCTATTATACATTT
Source organism: Latrodectus geometricus (assembly GCA_026290005.1). Classification (NCBI taxonomy): domain Eukaryota; kingdom Metazoa; phylum Arthropoda; class Arachnida; order Araneae; family Theridiidae; genus Latrodectus; species Latrodectus geometricus. The sequence continues at coordinate 119,755 of JAPDSC010107384.1, forward strand.
TGTTTTATTATACAACCACTCAGAAGTTGGAATAAATATATATTTAATGGAATAAATATATCATTTACAATAAATGTATATTTATTGTAAATATTCTGTTCTTCTTTTGTATCATTATTAAATTGTAAATGATTATATATAACAAAGAATCGTTATTGCTATAATCTTACAATTATGTAATCAGATTGCTTCTTTTATATATAATCAAACATTCTGTAACTGGAAAAATCTTTTATTTTAAACCCTTCTTTGTCATGTAACATAAGATGTAAACAATTTGAAAACTTTGTAACCATTTGAGACTGTATTAATCTTTTATGTATAAAGATCCTGCATGTAGCTTGCATTGAATTTAAATAAATAAAAGCTTATAAATGAACGTGTGTTCAAATCCAAACTCCGGTATGGCTGTGAAGTGGCCGTTGAGCGACAAATATCTGTGCAAGGGTATGTTTTTTCTGTCAATAAATGTATAACATTCAAAGATAGTTTTAATTTTTACAATTTAGAAAAATAATTATGTCCGATTTCATTACATTAATTTGGAATGATTTCTTTCGAGTTAAAATATACGTTTATTACATAATGTGAAATAACTAGTTAAAATTAATTATCAAGAAACGTTTTATGGGTACTTAAACATAAAAAAAGGGTTAAAACATTTTATACATTGATCTTTTAATGTTCGAAAAAAGAATTTTTCAACATAAAGTGCTAATATGAAGGCAGCAAAATAATTGCCGAAACGGCTTAGATTATTAATTACGAAACCGCTCACATAAAAATTATTTTCGAAATTTATCAAAGAATGAGACATGTGAAATACTTACACACATCCATTCATTTTATTCAAAACGAAATTTTTTGTAGGTTATAGATGTTTCCTATTTATTATTAAAAATATTAGTTTCAAGGATTTTCTGACATGTTTTCATTATATTATAGTTAAAATACGATTAAAATTCCCCATTTTTTACTTATAAATCAAAATATAAAATATTAAAAATATATTGCTTTTTAAATAAAAGGAGTTAATCTCTAATAAGAAAATTAATATCTTTTCAAAAAATATTTTATTACATTAAAAGTTTTATAACACTTTAGAACAGGCATTTTAGAAACTGTATACATAATTAAATTAATGTTAATTATAATGTAAGAAAATTAATGTATACATATTAAATTAATGTTAAATTATTGTTATTATTAAATTAATGAAAATTAAAATTATTGTTATTATTAATGTCAAATTTTAATGAGGATGAAATAAAAATACGCACCCACAATTGTGAAGATGGAATTAAATTATTGTTCTCATTTTTCAAGGAATACAACAGTATTCAGCGTAAAAATTTCTTTTAATTAAAATCTAGAAATTTGGATTTGTAATTTTTTTTAAAAAAAAATGCGTTTTTTAAGGATTTTAAGAATATTAAACATTTATGCTCATTCATTACGGAAAAGAAGGTATTATATAATACCTTCTTTTTTAATACCTTCTTTAATTAACAGTAAAATTGAAATATAGTAAAATAAGCATTAGTCAAATAATTTTATAAATCACGTTTTATAAATAGAAATAAGAAATCAAATCAAATTACATCGTGAAAATTGTTTTTGAAATCAAAAAGAATAATTAGATATTAAAATTAGAAAAATGTAATACGATTATAAAAATCAGTCTTAGAATGCAAGTTTATTCCTAGATCAACAAAACAGACCAAATACGCAGTGTATATTTGAAGAGTCTTTAAACAGCTGCTATTTATGTGGCTATTATCAATACAATGTCAAAGTACTTTCGAAAGGATTCACCGTGATTATTGAGTCGCAATACCATATTTTTTGGTCCAAATCGTCTCTGGTTAGTTCCCCTCCACTGTTGAACACAAAAATGAATATTTCGTTTTAAGTCTTTGCACGCACGTCTTTCTTATGTTCAATTGGTAATTTTCCTAGTTTTCTCGTATGGGAGTGACGAAATTAATTTCCACACGCGATATCTTTATATTTTGCTAGGCCACTGTCTAATTGATAGGATAATGTACAGGAATACGTGAACTTTTTATTCTAAAAGAAAATACTATGAACTAAGTTTCATTCTATAAAAAAACTTCATGAACTTTTGTACAACATTGCATTCATTTATTATAATTTTTATTTTTACATGTTTAAAGATTAATTTAGCTTGAAATATACATAGGAGGATACTTCCCTCACAATGCAAAAATAAGTGAATATTTGACTGAACTAGAAATTAAAAATTTCCGGCAAAATTATTTAAATAGTCTAAATAGCAAAATTTTCGTTACACCACAGATTACTAATGAAAATGATGAAAAGTAAAACGATTAAAATATTTATGAGAAGTAGTTTCTATATTTGAAGCAACATAATTGCCTGAAAGAAACTATAGAATATATATTTTATATATAGAATCTATATACACTATTATTCTTCATTATTCATGGGGAGGGGAACCCCCTTCCCATCAATAATGAATAATAATAATAGTCACACAATTTTATCCGTTAAATTCCTTAAAGCTGTTAGTAATCGAATGAATTGATAGAAGAAATTATTTTTAGTTCTATTTTATTATAATTTATTTCTGTATTTTCCAATAATGCAGAGATAAGAATTCATACAAAAAGCAGTTAATAATTAAAGATGTTCAAATGACAAACTGAAGTAATATTTAAATAGTATTGAAATAAAAAAACTTTATTTTATTACTAAAAATTGGATTTAATTTATTTTTCAAAAATTAATACAAAGAATTTTATGCCAAAATTTGTGAGAATATGTATGGGTTAATTAATAATAAAATCTGTAATTTATGATACATAAAAAAATCCATGCACAATGATAGTGTGATTATTCTTTTAATGCTAATTTATACCCTCATGTTATTTATCCCATTTTAGAAAACAAAAAAAGAGCTTGATATATATCATGTATTTGTTATCCCACTGCAGTTTTGGTTTTTCTTCATTACCTACATTATTAATATTTGAAGTAAAAGGAGTTATTAATTTTGGTGATCAGAATATATTTTAGAATACATTGTATATAATATACACAATATTAAAAATTTTGAAAATTTAGATATCTACAATTTCCGGGTAATTTTATGGTATTTCTATTTTTTGTTTCTCACTAATTATTTTATTTAGTATATATGCATACATATTCTAAATAATCTGAAAAGGAAAACTAAGAATTTCTAATTAATTTACCAAAAATTTCTGAGAAGTTCCATTGTTAAACTTTTAATCACATCTTTTTCCATTATTGTTAAATTATTTAACACCTGACAGTTATAAATATTTGATTCTTAATCAATGTAAAATGTTTTTAATAAAATCACTACTTAGATAATACTTTGAATGCAATTCGAATTTCATTAAAAAGAATAATAATGTGTACCTCAAATAGAGGAACATATTATTATTATTTTTTTTTTTTAAGGAAATTTGATTTGCATTCAAAGTATTATCTAAGGTAGATCCAAAAATATTAATCTTGTAACATTTAATAAAGTACAATGCATAATAAATTTGTAAGAAATTTTACTGTAGTATCTGATTTCACTGACAAAATAAAGTTTAAGATAATTTATTTTATCTTAAACATTTAATATTTTTCAACTATGTAATACGTAAACATTGTGCTAGTTTAGATTAACGTTACCATCCTTCTTAAAAGATACTAGAGTTTAAATTAACTGAATGTCTGAAAGATATTAATCTAAAATTAAATAATAGTTTCCAATAATAAATATAGCTTCAGTAATTTCAATTATTTAACAGCAGTTATAAAGCTGGAGTTTAATTTAAGATTTCTAATATGTTTATTAATGTATCCATAATCTCCAGCAAAGAATTAAATCTTATTGAAACTGATTGGAAAACGGAAAACTGTTCCACATAAAAAAATAATATTCATAAAAGAGTACTAATTGATGAAATAATTAAATAATTTCTGATCCTCATCTTTTAAAAGTAATTGCAAAAAATTAGTAATGCATAATGGTGGTAATTTACATCAATCTTTAAGCTATATATAAAAAAAACAAGAAATAAGAAAATAAATATAAATTTAATAATCTTAATATTTTTTCGCTGAAGTAATTCTTGATTTCTCCCAAGTTTCTCTTTCCATTCCTATTTTACATTCAAGTTAAGATGAAAGACTGCTATTAAGAGTTTAATTTGACCACGCCTTTCATTTCTATTTACATTTAAATTAAGCTGAAATATTGCTTTTAAGATTTAAATTTGACCACTCTTCTCTAAGTGCTTATCTTTTAGGTTTACTATACATAGGTATCGGCAGTGATTGTGATAATAGTGTATCTTGTCAACACCCACTAACCTCATTAGTGACGAGCTCACGGAAAGAGGCTTTGATGTGGCTGCTCACGGAAAGAGGCTTTGATGTGGCTGCTGTGGCGGTTATGAGGTAACACAGGGTCAAGGAGCCCATTCCGTGCTTCCTCGTTACCCTAAATAATAATGAAATTGTAAACAATATCTATGAAACCTAGGATATTTTAAAAGGCATTGTAAAAGTAGAAAAATATGTCAACACAAGGCCTGTGCAATGTTACAATTGCCAGGCCTTTGGTCATAACTCCTCCATCTGCCACCTAACTCAAAAGCACTCTTCCAGAGAATGCCCCCACTAGCATCTCGAACATCCAAAATGTGCCAATTGTGGCAGTAATGATACTGCATCCTACGGCGGCTGCCTTAGCAGCCCCAGTAACAGAAATAAAAAACAACACATCACACCAATTTCGACAAAAACTGAAAACCTCAGGAAACCCAATGTGTCAGTTGCCCAAGCGGTGGCACAAAATACCCAGCAACAACACACACCCACACTCCCAAGTACCCCCAATCCAATCCAATACATGAACTTGGGAATCTAGAAAATCTTCACACGATACTCCTCCTCAGAGGTGGAGGACATCATTAAAAACTTGAAAAACAAAAAAAGCCCGGGTCATGATCAAGTGACTAACAAAATAATGAAGCAGATTCCAATTAAGGCGATCTGCTTCTTAACGACCATTATTAATGGCGTCCTGTCACTTGGTTATTTCCCAAAGTCGTGGAAGAAAGCGGTTATCGTACTGATATACAAACAGGGAAAATGTAAAAACAACCCAAAAAGCTACAGGCCAATTTCCCTCTTGCCAACCATGGCCAAAGTTGCCTAAAAAATCCTACTAGTAAAACTAAATGAATTCGAATCTCGCCACAAAATTATTATACCTGATCAATTTGGATTCAGGAAACAGCTGTCGTCAACACACCAACTTTTAAGAGCAGTTGAGAAAATATCTAAAGGTTAGGAAAAAGTCAACCGGAGGTATTTTTCTCGACATAGAAAAAGCATTCGACAGAGTTTGGCACAATGGGCTGATTTTTAAACTTTCTTACAAATTCCCATCATATCTTATCAAATTAATTCAAAATTATTTATCAAATAGAACTTTTGTCGTAAGGTTAGACAACAATTATTCTGAGGATAAACCCATTCTTGCAGGCGTCCCCCAAGGATCCCTGCTTGGCCCTTTCTTATTTAACATATTTATTAATGACATCCCCAAGCACCCCAAAACTATGATTTGCCTGTTTGCGGATGACCCTGCTATTCTCTCCACGAATTCTAAATTATTTAACATATATGAAAATCTAACCGAACAGCTTACGGCCATAGAGGAGTGGTTAAAGTTCTGGAAGACCAAGTTAAATGTTAATAAATCACAGGCAGTATTCTTCTCTAGAAAAATAACCCACACTCCCCAAATAAAACGGTGTGGAATAGAAATTCCGTGGAAAAATAAGGTAGACTACCTTGGTCTGACTATTGATAAAAAACTAACGTGGAAATTCCACATTGAAAAAATTAAAAGTAAATTCATTGCAGCAAAATCATTTCTCTACCTCCTAATTGCGTATAACTCCAAACTCTCTCTTTCTAACAAAATCATTATCTATAAAGTCTACCTTCACCCAATTATCAAAATATGCTGCTCCAATCTGGGGTGGTGCTGCTCAATCAAATTTTTATATATTAGAGACACAACAAAGCAAAATTGTAAGGATGATCTCTGAAGCGGAATACTTCTTCAGGAACTCCCTAATTCGGGACAACCTGGGTATATTATCGTTTGAGAGATATATCAAATATGTCACCTTTCGGTTTTATGATACCCTCTATAAAACCAACAATACAGAAATTAACAAAATTGAAAATTACTCCCCATACGAGATTCAAAATTTTCACAGACCAAGGTCAGTTCTACGGATCAAACCACTCACAAACAACCCCATCCTCCACCCACGAAGCTAAACAAAAAGACTCTCATGTTGACAGGGCCAATCACCTACAAATACTCTCATTTTTGTAAATAAACTTTCCTGTTTGTAAATATTTTTTGAACCTACTGTGTATTCTTTTGACTTTGTAATCCTAACTTTTGTTCATTTTCTTTTATATATAATAATAATTAAAATAAAAAAAAAAATATAAAAAAAAATAATAATAAATAAATAGATATTTCATTCTAGAAAATTTCTGCTCTTATTTTTATTGTGCCTATTTTGTATTACTCAAGAATCCTTTTTTCATTTTTATGCTTCTATTTTATCTATATTTTGGTATTTTATTCCTGTTTCATGACATTTTGATTTGACAATTAAATTAACCTAAGCTTTTACTTAAGACTTCCCACATTCTTACTAGCCATGCAAAGTACTGCCATTTTGGGAGCACTTCCTTTATGTTCATAAAATACTTATTCATCACTTATACATTATGTAAATTAATAATTTACCCATCATGTTGTGAGTATTTTCTTTAGGAATAAAGGGTAAATGGCCGGAAGGCTAGAGACCCATCAAACTCTAGATCAACAGTAGTGTATCTTGGCGAAGCATTTTGAGACGCAGAACAAGTTACGGAAATATCCCCCATTCAACAATAACGTAACGACTTAAGAAGTTACCAACAACGAAACGATTTGAGCTGTTCAGCAGGAAAGAAAAACGTTATATGGCTGAGATTTGGAGCCAAAAATCTTTCTCAAAAAGTAGCCAAAAATCTCGCCATTTTGCACAAGCGAGGTTGAAATTGGTCAGAATCCCTCATTTACTATTGGTCGGAATGGGTTAATTTGGTAGAAAATGTTATTTATCTCTAAATATAGAAAAATTGCGCCAAAAGTGACCGTACATTAAATTTCAGCCAGTTATCTTAATAACAAATTTCTCAAGAACGCGTTATTCGTTAAACAATTCTTAAGCAATAACTGTTCCTAAATAACAGTTCCATTAAATAACGACCATCTCTATTTTGCATCTAATTTTGAAATCGTTGAAATAGTAATAAATGAAACTTTATTTCTTAATATTCATATTTATTAAGATGCAAAAGCGATATAATTTATATAAAAGCAAAATGCGAAATCCATTATTTGAGCGTTATGATTAATCTTTATACTAGAATGAAATACACTAATATTTTAATTTAATATGAGCGATTGATTTTTCAATTGTACTTGTTGGTGTTTATTGCGTGTTTAAATTTCCATTTTTCTTTAACAGAATCGCTAAAAGTGAAATTACGTTTTTAATTTAAATTTATTTTTTTATTTTGTTAAATTAAATTTAGGAAATTTTGATGAATTTTCAGTTTAATATGTTCCATTCTTTTTTCTATAAACTCATAAGAGCAGTGAAAAAAAATTAAGTTATAAATGTTATATTAAAAAACAATATAAAAATTTGTATACATAATTGCATCGCATCAAGAGGTAGAGAAATAACCATGTCCTTGTGGCCTTCTAAACTGTTGTGAAGCTGTAATATCTTTTTATATTATAATAGAATTATTTAATATTAAAACTTATATAACAGGATAATTTTTTTTTATGCAGATAGGAAGATTCCTATCAGTTTGTGGTGTAAAAGAAAGAAAAACCAGTGTTTTTGGAAAATAAATGGATAGAATATTATTAATCCCTATGATATGATAATACATGCTCTCCATGATATTTTAATTTCATTGCATTGCTATCCACTATGACATTCAGTAACCAGAGCTTAAAATAAAAATTTTGGCATTTAATATAATTTCAATTTTTTAATATGGTAAACAAAATTCTAAAGGAAAAAATTTAAAAGGAATAGTTAAATATAACATAGATACCATAAAATTCTTTTGGTGATTAATAAATCCACCTAGCTGATGTCAATGTTACATATACTCTAGAGTTCCAAAATAGAATGTTGAATATCCTTTGTCCTCTCTTTATCTTCCTGATGCAACAAGAAATCTAGGTTACCAGGAGAACATTAAAATCTACATGAACTTCACCAAATTCAAAAATACAACTATAGGATGATGCTCTATTCATACCAAATAATGTTAAAGTATAGAACTTTAAAAATAAAGCACATTCTATAAATCTAATCGAATTTCCTATGTATCAGAATTTTTCATGCCATGGAAGTGCAAATAATTTACGTGCTTGTAAAAGTATATGTGAAAGAATTCATTTGGATGTAATTATCTAAAGATTTGCAACTTAGGATTTAATACAGTAACACTATATATGGAAAATTTGCAAAGTTTAACCATGATAATATAGCAAATAAAGAAATTGTTAAATGAAAATTATATAAGAATACCTCCAGAGAAGTCTTTCCTTATTTGTTAATACATTTGTTAATTCATAATTTTAAAATACAAATTTTCATTTTTTAAGATAAATGAAGATTTTTGATAATTATTATTATTTTTTTAAATTTAATACATTAGGCTTCTCTGCAGCTTTATGTAGAACAAAATGGCAAAATAAGAATTCCAGAAATTGTTAGGTTTATCATATCAAGTGTAGCAAAGTCGGATTACCAATACTAGAGGAATTTATTGCCAACCAAAAATATTCATACCAAGGGTGTGGGCTTTCCTAGGATCTAACCTTTCATTGCTTTTAAGAATGTTCATTTTCTCCAAAAATGATGCATCCAAAAGTGCATTTTTACTGGACATTCAATTCCAGTTACCTTAATTATTGTAATATGCTGATTGTCACCTACCTCAACAACCTCAACATACAATCATTATGTACCTCACCTACCTTAACATACAATCATTATACATATGTATAAATTAAGTTTTTCTACCATAAATTCATATTCAGTCCAATTCCCACTGAAGAGACTGGCAAAATATAGAAGAAAACCAATATTATTTTAACAATTTAAAATATTGTAACTTAATGCTGCTTGGCTTAAAAGATTTTAGCATAAGATTTTGTTTTTTTTGTTGAGAATTTTAACTTTTAAAATTAAAAGAAATCAAACACTTTTAAAATTAATGGTAAATTGAGAAATATCACAGTTACTTTTAAATAGATTATTGAAAATTTAAGGTTACTAGAATACTAATTTTAAAACAAAAAGCTAAAGTTTGGCACACACACAGTTTACCTTAATCTGAAGTTATGCTATGAAAAATAATTTACCTCAAATTGAAATTATCAGTGTACATATCTAGCTCTAACAATACAAAAATATTTTATGAAAGATAAGAAGTGTGAAATAATGCTAAAATGTATTTCTGAGAGCAGAATACAAAGATTATTGGTTAATTCCCAGTGAACGGTACGCTCCTTGTACGATACGCATATATACAACGGTACGCATACACACAATTATTAATTAATTGTATATAATATTGTATAAAATTATATTATTTCTATAAAATAATATAATTTTATATTATATAATTATATTAATTGTATATTGTATAATTATATTAATTGTATAAAAACAGCGTACCGTACACTGGGATACAGCCAGATTATTTGGTAATTTTTTGTAACTTTTAAATATGCTTTGCAATAGCTATAATCAGAAATACAAGTCTATAAATTATTATTCAATCCAAGTAATTTTATCATGAAAATTTTAATTTGCTTGAAGTTTTCTCACAATCAATTTGTTTTGTGTAAGAGCAATTATTATTCATATAATGAGGATGATAAAATATTTTATTGTCATTTTATTAAAATTATTTTACTTTAAAATTTCACTAGCTTCTCTATATTTCTCTTGATCGTGAAAAACTTTCTCAAGATGTCAACTTATTCACAAATTACTGATGATGAGATGAAGTATTTTCAATTTAAAGCCAGACAGTCTTTCCTTCTCCAAAAAGAAGACCATGAATGGAATGAATTTTGCCAACAAAAGAAATGTACTTGTTGTTCATGTCAACCGATTTGTATTCCAAAGCCAATGAAGAGTGTCAGCATTCAGGCTTCTGCAAAAGCACCTACATTCTTAAGTATTTAAACTTTTTATATTTTTTAGGTTTTTTATAAAATACATAAATTTTTATTTAAAAATATTATTTGAGTAACTAAAATAACCTACTATAATATTAGAATAAGAAATAAGTTACTTTTATTTAATCTAATATTCAAAACATAAGTTTTACTAACAAAAAAATAAAGAAGAATAAATTTTACAAAAATGAAAATATGCTATTTTTGGGTTATAAACATAGCTGTTCAAATATTAATGAAAAAAAAAAATTTTTTTTTAGTACATTTAATATCTAAAATTGTCATATATATTAAAACAACACTTTTGTAATATCTGTCATTTTAATTGATTGAAGAGTTTTTAGAAATATTTAAGAAACTAAAACTTAATTTACTGGAACTATTTTGAAGTGTCTGCTAATAAATCAATGTTCTGCTAATAAATCTTTTCTGAAATTTCACTAAATTTTTTCATTATGTATGAATTGGCAGTAAAATATATTTATTAAGCTATTAATATAAGTTATTTTTTAGAAGATGCTATATTGTTCAAAGTTTTTATAGTTTTCTTTTGTATGTCAAAGACATTTTCTTAAGATGTCTACTGTTTTGTGATTCTGTAAGAATACTGTTATTCTTTTCATCATCCATATTTTTGTCATGGGTTGAATTTAAAACAGCTTTATGGAATGAAAGGAAAATCATGATAATGTTTGCCTCAAATAAACTTAAAATGAAAGCTATAATTAATTTCAAATTCTGATCATAGCATTTGTAATTAATTTATATAATTATATTCTCGATTTAAGGTAATTTTGAAGTTACTCATGCAGCAACACGCATATTTCCAAAATTCTGTTATTTCAGAACAACTGTTATTTCAAGATCAGACACATCTTGTATTTCCTTTCTTTTAAAATTGTTTTCTATGCTTAACCCAGGGCTATAATTAAATTTGGAGTTGTCCTGATATTCCTTATTTTTTAAAAAATGTCTTTATTTTTCAAAATAAATCCTAAAATAACTAAATTTTTTATTAAATTTCTTTGAAAGTTTAATTTTATTTAATAATTGAGTTTATAAAATTTTGCAATATTTAATTTTTCTTCTAGTGAAATTTTCTCTTTCAACATCTTTCTGAGCAAGAAGAAGTAAAAAAATTGAGTTTTTTTCTTTCAGCAGAAAAAAAACACCCCTTTTTTAGTTTTTCTTTAAGCTGGAAGTATGGTTGCCAAATATTTGTCTCTGCCTCATTTTCAGCCATTAACCAGGAATACCTGATGTCACAAAAATTTAGGTTTGCTTTTACCAATTGATTCTATTATCTACCGGTAGACAAAGGATTTATTTTTGTAATGTACACTACTTATGATGATCATGAAATTGCAAGAATAATGATTTATTTGTGTTTATGTGCATGTGTGAAGACTTGCTTGTCTCACTATTTTTAATAATTTTAATCAATGACTTAATATTTGTTTGTTGGCAATTTAGAATTCATTTTTTAAGTATTATTATTTTCTCTTAAATATGCCAAGGAAAACAAACTTTTCAGTTAAATGATTGGAACTGCAAGATGGAAATAAATGCCTTATTCAGATGTGGTGCTAAACTGTCAACAATGTTTATTCTGTGGAGTGCTTCATGTGCTAAAGCAAATTCAGGGTTTCAAATATTGGTTTTCGACAAGGCACATACAGATGAAATAAAACACAAAAATGCTGTGAGCTATTACAAAAAATCAAATTCTATTTACTGTCAAGTCATCACTTTCATCTGAACTCTCAAGATTGATTTTATTACTGAATAATAAATCAAAGCTTCTTAAAACGACATCAGAGCATCAGTTTTAATTTAGTTGGCAATAAAAAATAATTTTTTTTCATCTTTAGATGGTTTAGCGAACACTTACAAGGAAATATTTGATGATTCCATTTTAGCAAAAGACCTCAAATTATCTGAAAAAAAGTTAGATACATGAATAATTTTTATTTGGTGCCATATTTCAAAATTTTGTTTCATGATATTGGCACTTCATATATTGTTTTACCTTATGATGAAACTACAGCAAAACAAGTGAAACATATATTTACATCTTGTACTGATTGACAGAAGAAATTTTACTTGTTACTGTGAATTACTTCTTTTTTTTAAACAGGTTGAAACTAATAAAACTGTAAAAATTTTATTGAAAGTAATAGTTTGTATTTAGAAAAATTAATGCTGTTATCAATGGATGAACCAAAAGTTAATTTAGTTGTTTTAAAGCAAGTAAATAGTGAACTAAGTAAAGTCTACCATTTCTAATGGATTTGAGTTCTTGTTGCTTAAACATAATCCATGGAGCACTATGTAAAGAGATTAAAAAAATTTATTTCAATGTTGATAGATTTGCTGTAGATACATATTAAGATTTTAAACTATCTCCTATAATAAAATGATTACCATTTCTTACAGTTGGAAATGTTCGAAGAAACTTTAGCTGAACACAGTTTCCTTCATCATATTGAGAGCTATTGGCTAACTTTGGGGTCAATTTTGAGAGAATTATTATATGATATTCATATATTCGATAATATATGATGGAGTATGATATTCTAAAGAAATATTTTAGGTCAAAATTCCTAAATAATCAAAATATTCTCTTTCTGATAGATATCTTTTGATTGTGAAACATTTGAATTATCGAAAAACTCTGATTTATCTTCATTATGTATATATATAGTATTAATATGTATATATATATAGTTTTACAATATATATATATATATATATATATATATATTTATTGTAAAACTTATGAACCATAATTACTTTTTTACTTTTAATGCAAGAAGGCAAGCCTTTAGTCCATGTGATGTAAAATAAATTAAATGAGTTTGTTTGCAATATTAAGTTTAAATTTTTTAATCAAGAGAAAATCAGTGAAAAAATAAAGCCACAAACTAATATTCATTCAAGTAAAAATTTGTTAAATTTAAACAGGATTGAAATAGGTCATGGTACAACAGTAATACTGTAAAAATCTGATAAAAAACATTTTTACAATGAGTCAGAAGTTGCTGCATAGCAACCAAACATCTGCTTCAAAAACTTCTTTAAAAAATCTATAACTCTAAGATCATCAGTGTTTGTCTCCTTATAATAGAGGGAGAAAGAGTCCAAGAATTAATTTAGTAGACTAATTTTACATATTCTTATGTGAACAAAACTTCTTCAGTCATTGGTAAGATGAATGAAGAGTGGATTCTTTACATGTGTGAAGATGTGACATTGCTTCTAAGTGATTATGATAACAACCAAAATATATGCAAATATTTTAATGCTGTTTTCAATATAAAAGACACTGGGGGTTATACAAAATATCCTACTCTTTCAAGAGTTGTTAAAGCATGCCTATCTTTATTGAACGTAAATTCACAATTGGAAAGAGGCTTTTCGTCAAACAATTTTGTTGTGAAAAAGGAGAAAGCATCTTTGTTGGAATTAACAGTCCAATGTTTATGTACTTGTCATAATGCCAGTCAAATGCATGGTAATCCTGTTTCATCCATTCCAATTACCAAAGAAATGATGCATTGAGTTCAGAACCTCATGCAGAATGTGATTCATATATGGACAAATTAAAAGATGCAACGCAACTGGAGAGGAAAAAAAAATTAAGGAAGACATAGCAGATACTTGTGAAAAAAAAGTTTAAACAATTCCACCTTTTAAAAAATATTAATGAACTTGAGAAATAAAAGAAAACTTTGCTTGAAATCAGTGTGTAGCTCAAAAACTTTTGGATGATGCAACCAAGAAAATATCATGTGCTATTAGTGATAATAATATGAGTGATGTTAAAGTTGAATAGATGATGCTGTCTTCTGCTAATAAAGAGATTGCATTTGTTAACCCCTTCGCGACGGGTAGTGCAAACGCTCCCTTATCGCGGAGGCCGGCAATGTCTGATGCGAGCGTCTGTCCAGAGCCGGGAGCTTTTTTGCTATTAAGCCAAAATCCATGAAATTTCCGAAGTATCAACGCCAGATTCTTTATGATCAGAATATATCATAGTATCACTTTCACTACAATCAGAATCTGTTTCGGAATCAATATCTGAAATATTTTGCTTCATTTCTTCTATTTCATGCTCTGTTAAACATTTTCCACGCTTCGACAATGCAACGGTAAAAACAGAAGGAATTCACATCTGACAATTCAATACAGAAATTAATGAGTAATTATGTAAAGGCAATATTGGTTTTCTTTAATTACTGAAATATGTTCTAAAAAACGTCCTGACATATCTTGAAAATATTGTCCTAAAAAAAAAAAAAAAAAAATTCACTCTTACTCCTGATAACCACTGGGGGCAGAGAAAGAAATATGTATATTATTGGGTGCCCCTTTCTTTCTACATTCTCAAAGTGTAATTTTCTTAAGTATTGCTTTTGTCTATTTCCACAAATAAATTTATGTTTTTCTGTACATCGTCAATAAAAAATGCATAAAAGTGTATTGAAAGGCAAATGAAACTAGTTCTGACTTATTATTATAGTTATTAAAATAACTTTGTAACTAAAGGAAATTTTTAAGGTTTTAAACTTTCATTCTATTTAATTTTTATTGATCTATAAGTAAGACCTCATTTGCTGGTACAAAACAGCATTTCAAAGAAAACTAATAAATATTATTTTTCCTAATCACAATTTTTTCTAAAAACTGCTTACACCTTTTTTATTAGAAATTACAGCTCATGAATGGTGGATTTTTAGTTTGTTTCTTACTAATAATAAAGCAAGCTTTCATAGTTATAAGTCTATGATATATTTTCTTGTAGGTAAGTTGTTTACCAGTTTGATATAAAGTTATTTCACGATAAAAGTATATACTTTAATGCATTTTTACTAGCACATTTTATAACAATCCTGCTAAAACTTAGAGAAAATGATATTATGCTTCCTCCTGCCATACCTTTGTAAAAAAAATGATCAAGTATCAATTAGATGGTATAGTTCTTAACTAAATTAAATAAAGAATCCTGATTCACTTATATTGAAGCATTTTATGTAGTTTTGAATTTATTTATATACATTCAATAATTTTTCAAAAGCAAAACTACTTAAAATATAGAAACAGTTCTTAACTAAGTTAAATAGAGAATCCTAATACATTTATATTAAATCTATAAGTGTATCAGGGTTATATATTAGATCTAAATTTCTTTACATACATTCAATAATTTTTTAAAATCAAAACTAAATAAAATGCAGGAAAAATTAAGTTGTAGAAATTAAGTATATCAGGTAAAATTTTTTGAGCTTACTAAAAGAAATTATTATTCATTATCCATATTTTCTTAATGAAGGATGAATTACTATTCATTAAAGGTGATACGAGGCTGTTAAGATAGTTTAATTTTTGTTTATTTTTAGGTTCATTAATAAATTATTTTAATCATTTAGTCAAATTGGGTGCAAATAATATTTTAATATGTATTTCCATTTTGATTTGATTTTTTTTTATTTTAGATGGAAAAAATTAAAATATATTTTTATTTCTATGTTTTCTTTACAGGTTTTTGCACTTTTTCTTTTTCTTTTAATATTCTGATAAATATTTTAAAAAATCAGCTAAAAAAATGATTTAAAATATTAAATCAAACATCTCATTTATTTTTAAACTTCATTAGCAATCAATATAATTAAATACTTTACAATAATTTAGTTGTTCAATTATTTGAAATCCTTTTCTGATTCATTTAATTTCATTATCTTTAAAAATAACTTTATTTATTAGGCAATTTTTTTAGCTATACATTTTTTAAAAAAGGGTTTTTTTAATATTAGAATTCATACCAGATATTTTCATATGAATTTATTTGTATTTAATTCATTAGGATGGGTGAATATCATTTTTTAAAAAATAACTAAACATTTAAAGGCATTTCTTTTTAACTTTTTAAAAAATTAACACAATTTTTATTTTTTTGCATTACATATAAAACATTATTTGCCTAATTATATTTAATTTTTATTTGTAAAAATGTTTTTAAATTTCTCAGGAGTTAATGAATTTTATTATTTTATGCATTTTATATTAAATATTTTATTTCATATTACTTATCATTATTAGAAAAAGCTCATATTATTTCACATTATTTTGGCATACTTTCAAAGTTAATTGATTGCATCAAGCATTAAAATTATGAAAGCAATTCATTTCTCAATACTTTCTTTCATAAAATTGTTTACTAATAAATATGAAAAATGATTGTTTAAAAAAGGTTTATTAATTAAATGAAAAAGTTTCAATAAATTTAATTTATAATAGCAAATGTTACATTAATTTTTTTTTAATTTTATATTTCTTTTCTTAATAATCCAGTGGGGGATGATAAAACAATATAGAAATGAATAATCAATTTTACAAAATTTTTCTAATAAAAGGTCCTTTAATAAATCTGCTCATTTGAGAACACTTTTAATGCATTTTTTAAAGTAAAATTATCATGTTTTCGCAAATCAGTTTTTTTAAAAACATTTTTCATGGAATATCATTTGAAAAGGTCTCAAGAAATGTGTAAATTGTAAGTTTTTAATTTATTTTTTTTTAATTCAAAATTTTAATTTTTTAAAATTTTAATTTAAATTAATTTATAGCTTGTTTATGTTTTTTATATTAAATTTTTCTTAGAATGAAAATTTCCACTGCCTATTTTATTTTGTTTATTTAAGCAAAATTAGCATTTAAATGTTTAGTGCTGTGGCCTTTGGTTCATGGATATGACTTATACATTGATATTTGTAATGGGTTTGGGATCTATTTTTAACTCAAACTCACTGTCGAATTAGCCCTCATGTGCCTAAAATAACTGTAGAGTAAAAAATTAAACTATGTCTTTTACTTGAAAGACAAAAAAAGTCATTAAAAGTTTACAAAATTAGAAAATGATAAGTTTTGATATATTTTTAAGTGTGCCGTAAGTAAGACATAGTATTATCTGTCTCCCATTTCTTAGATTTTCTAATTTCTTAAAATTTTAAAAATCTGTTAATAGTAATTAAGTTCTTTAAATAATTAAATGCTTTTAAATTCATTGATTAATTACTGAATCTTTGTTAAATGACAAGAAAATGACTTATGAGTGCATGGGATTTCTTATTCCTTCTACGTTTTATGGTTTTATTATTTTTAAATACTTTATCTTATTTTTATATGTACCAAGTGGAGCCCAGTAATTTGCTGATTTAGGAATGTAATAAAATTATAGTTAACTCTTAGGAGTCTACATTTTTATTTTTCTCATATTGGACAATAATGGAAATTTTTAATTAGATGGTTTTAAACAGTGTATCTGACAAATGTCTATCTTCATAATCCACACACTGCTGCAGCTGTTTACTGAAATTCTCATGCACTCTTTCAAACATATCTTTTGGTATTACAATTTAAACCTCAATATTGTTCTGTAGGTCTCTGAGGGTGTTAGAACAATTTCAATACTTCTTCGACTTCAGGTAACCTCAAAGAAAGAAATCACATGGTGCTAAGTCTGATGAGTGTGTGGATCAATTGAGGTAATCTGAAATTTGTTAGTAAACCGCCATCTGAAAATTAAGCTTTCCTGGAAACGTTTTTGCCTAAAAAAGTTCACAGTTATGGCTGCTGTGGGTGCAGTAGCACCATTTTGTTGAAACCAAAGTATCCTGTAATTGCATTGCCTTGAAAACCGGCTGGAAGAATGCATTGCTTCTACGAATTCTTGCACCTAAGTTAAAAAATGTTCTAAATTTACACTTCCAGGTAAAAGCAAGGCCACTGATTGCATATGATTTGATGCACTATATTATCTGAGAACATGGAACTGGTGAATTTTCCTTTGGTTTCATTTCACTCCTGTAGGCATTAGTGTCACAAGGTATGGTTGCAAGCATGTCTTCACATAATGTTCTTCATGTTATGTAATACTGTATTGACAATTGCTAGACTATGTACATTTTATATATGAGTGAAAATTCAATTTCTTGTGAAACTTTGGTGGAGATAACGTCTTGAAATGCCAAGAGCAAATGTTTGTTTCCGAGCTGACCATTTCAGAGATTGGAGTACTGTTGCTCTAATTTGTTTGACATTTTGTGGTCTCCCAGGTCCTCTTAGAACAGATGACACATCTCTTTT
>JAPDSC010107384.1:150349-219744 GCA_026290005.1 Latrodectus geometricus
ACTCAAAATAAAGAAAGTTTTGTTTTAAGTCCAATTCACTTTGTTTGAAAAGGGTATGCTTCCCCTTCCCCTTGTAAATTAAATTTTGCTGTACTAAGAATTTATCTGAATTCCTGAATAAATTTAATTATTTCTTTTTCATTATGAACACAATTGTCTACATAAAAGGACTTCTTTTAACAGTTTATTTGTATTCAGTAAGAATATTATTCAAATGTAATTTTAAAATAAATGCTAGCAAGAAATGACTTGAAGAAATACTAAAAACAACTCATTAAGGTTGAAAAATTCTTAACTGTTCTTTCTTTCCATCCTAATTCCACTAAAATTTTAAATATGCCCTATCAAATTCATGCAATCCAATATGTAAAAACCTCCTTTTCAATATCTACAACCTCTCTGTTTTCCTATTCTAAATCTACTTATGACAAAAGGTATTAACTCCAACAAATTGAGATCTTTTCTAAGCAGATATTAATTAAAGGTGGATTTTTGATTCTAGAAGAGCCATTGAAGATTGGCCTAACTTTTGTTGTTGGATTTTCTTTGAAAATAGCTGATAAGGCAAATAGTGTTCTGAATCTGAATCATGCACTTCTTCTGTAATAGATTGTTCCAGCCATTCTAAAAGAGTACTTTCATATTCTGCAATCTTGTATGACTTCTTCAAGGACTTGATATAATTTACAAGTCTTTCCTCAGATGTGTCCTTACAATTTATCAAAGGAGAGTGTTCTTCTAACTATGTTAATCAAACTTTATACCTCCTATAAAAGTTTGGAAAAATGCTTTTTCACCAATTATGCTAATTCTACTTTAGTTTTCTTTTGTTGGAATCTTTAATACTAAGTGTATCTAAAGTCCATAAATCTGAAATGTTAACATCAGTCATATGACAAGATGAAACAGATTTTGTACTGGCATGGTTTTTCAAAATGATGACAGATAGAAATTGATACATAATTGATCATTAAATGCATGCATATTATCAGTTAAGAATATTTTATAAAACTTAAATTCCTATTATAAAACTTAAACTTATAATACTTAAATAAGGGAACAATATTATTCTGAAAATATTAGAACAAATTATTTTTTGATCCAATATCTCAAAATTACAATGATAACTATTATTTACATTACTTAAGTGAACCAGTTATTTTTTGTATTTTTCAGTTCCCCCAAATAAAGTTTTTTCTTAATAACATAATATTCCATTAATTTTGCAGCATGTTTCAAAATATATATTTCTGATTACCTGTATCAATGAAAGCCCTAATAAATGTATTTTGATTACTGTTAGCGTTACTTAAAGAACTTTCAGTAGCAATTTTTTCTTCGCACTTCTTTTCTTTTTTCTTGTTACCACAAAATTTCTTCATTCATTTTACACATTATTAATAGATGTTGTTCACGACATTTCACATAACTTATTTTATTTTTATAATCATGCACTATATGCCTAGGCTTAAATTTTATATAAAAAAAATGCAAATTGTTTTTTTCTATAAGTTTTTGATCTGGAAAAGTCATAGCATAAATCCTGACTCAAATGAGATGTACTGCAAAACACATACTGAGTTGCCTCTGACTCAACAGCATAAGTGCTTCATCTTGTGTTTTTTAATAAATTAGTGACAGGAGCTTTTTTTTTTCCTCAAAGAATGGGTCAAGAAATTTTTGTTTGTATTTTCGAAATCAAAAAAGGAGTGTTCATTTGTCAATTTCTGTTCTGATTCCATTTATTTTTAAGGAAGCTTAAGAAATGTGTTAATCTATCATTTTCAGTACTCTCAGTGGAGATTTATTTATTCTGAGAAAATTAATATATTTTTAATAAATCGCATGACAAATAAGACTCAATAAGAGGATATAATAAAATTGTTGAAAAATTATTCTTAGCAACATTCAAGGATTTAAGTGATCTCAGTTGCCCTTTTTAAAGTGTCATACAATTTAACAAGTGAATATTTTTGATCTTAAGGATTCAAATTATTTATTATCAGAATGAGTAATTTTCTTTTGTTGATCTCAATCAACAAATTTTCTCTTCCAAAGCACTGTTTCATCATAATTCTTTTCTGAAAGGTCAAAGGATTTTACTAATTGTCTGACAGTGTAATTTTTCATCATTAGTTGAATTAAATATTGTGATTTATCAGCATCCTCAATAGCTATAAGTTTGTGTATTTTTTAAACTGTTCCCAGCATTTGAGCCTATCTTTAATATTACTGTTATGTTGTTTTAATTCTTGCAATTTAAATTTCAGCTGCATAATATTTAAAAAAAAAAATGCTGAATTTTCTGTTTTTATTTTATTTAAAATACTTAACCATCTCTTTTATTCTGTAGTGGTTTCTAAGAACCTATCTTCTAAAGAAGTTATTGCCTCATATTTGGAATTGAAAGTATCTTGTGTGCAACTTTCATCATCTTGTAAAATCATTAAAATCTTTCTAATCTTTTTAAATTATTAACTTCTGTTTTAAAAGAACAATTTATGTTTCTATTATATCTATGTCCTCCTTATTTTCTAACATTTTCAAAATCTGTAGAGAAATTGGTTCTCATTGGTGTTCTTAGTTTAGAAATGCTGTCAATATCTGTGATAATTCATTCTTAAATAGTTCAAATAATAATAATCAAACCCCGACTGGGTTGCCAAATTTTAATAATAACTCAAGTTATCATAAATAATCAATTTGTAAGAAAAAATTTAATCTTACTTTATTTGCTCTAGTATGTAAATTTAGCTGTATTTCATCTGTGTTTAATAAATGAGTCATAAATATATATATATTAAAGAATAACAAAGAAAAATTTCAATATCCATATTTATCTATTATTAACAAATAATATTTGAGGACTGATGTATTTACCAGAAATTATTTATAGAATTTGGATTCAGTACACAAACATCTATATTCCTTAGGGATCAAAATATTATAGCATTCTATTTAATTTTTTTTCGCATGGGATCTCAACCTAATGCCACCACTGCTCTATTGGCAAAGAGAGTTACATTATTTTTTTCATTTTGCCAGGAAACAATGAGTTTAAATAGATTTCTTCTGGGACATATATATGATTTCCATGTTCATAATTTATTTTCTGATCAAGTAAATTTGTATTCAAATTTAAAGATTGTATTGACAATTAAATATATTCTTTCTAAAACAGCTACAAATTTTAAATATATATTTTACTATACAGTCCACTTTAATATAATTTGCTTTTAAGTACTTAAAATTAATTAGATATCACTTTCTTATATATTATTATATTTGTACTAATAAATAAACAGATAGACTTGATTAAATATTTAATGTATTCTTTTTATTCACTTATGTCTCTTGTGCAAAAATTGAATAAACAATCATGTCTTGTCAACTGCTCTTGTGACATTTTTGTACTTTTGAAACTTTTATCTTATATTAAATATAAAAACTTACCTAAATGTTAAAACTTAAAAATTTGTAATTTTTGAAAAAAATTACAAGATTATTAAGTTTTTTTTATATTTTAAGTAATATATATATATATATATATATAATGAAATTTCAACAACTAAATTAAAATAATCTAATAAGTATTTTGTTAAATACAATACATTTAATATATTAAATTTATGAACATTCCCTCATTTTAGGTTATTCACTGGAATCAATTGCTTCCTAAGAATTCAAATGTCAGGACCTTTTCTATATTTTTTGGCAATTCTGTATATAAAAGTCATTCGATATGGAACTAATAAACTAGACTTCTAACCACAATGAAGTTCTAATCTTAACTAATACTGAGCAATTTCAACTGTTCTTTAAACAAAATATTTTTGGAAGCTATCTTTGCATCATATTATCTTTCACTGAACTGCAAACTGTTTTTCCACTACATTATAAAATATTTAATTTAAAAATAAGTACTCTCGTTTTTAGGTATTTTATTAATTAATGGCTTAAAAGATTATTTTCTAGAGTTATGTATGTTGTGTATTTAGTAATAAATAGTTTAAAAAACTTTAAAATATTTCTTAATTTAATAATTATGAATCTTGTATTAAATAAATTATTTATTTATTTTTTTTAAATTTCAAATTCATGAAAATGAATTCTATTGCAAATATACATAATGTGTTCTATATTTTTTCATCAAATTGTTCTTTTTC
Source organism: Latrodectus geometricus (assembly GCA_026290005.1). Classification (NCBI taxonomy): domain Eukaryota; kingdom Metazoa; phylum Arthropoda; class Arachnida; order Araneae; family Theridiidae; genus Latrodectus; species Latrodectus geometricus. The sequence goes on from JAPDSC010107384.1 coordinate 154,516, forward strand.
TTTTTAGTAAAATTAATAAGAGAAAAAAATCATCAGTTTCTAAAAAGAAAGATGAAACTACTCTAGTTCAAACTGATGAAATACCTGAGATAAAAGTATGCTTTGAAAATTGACAATTTAGCAAAATTTTTAATGTTTTTACATACAAAATAAAGTCAAATCTAATCAAAGTGTTTTCTTATAAAATATTTACAAAGCTATGTCCTGTAAATACCTGTCGAAATGACTATTTAAATTAATAAAAAACTATTTTTGGTTTTTTATATGTCAAAAGATTATATGTGTGTTTGTTAATTTTCATAAAATTGTAATATAATTTAAATGTTTATCGTTTTGGATTTAAGATAATTTTAGAAATTAAAAAATAATTATTTGATTAGTGTATAAATGAATATCTACACCACAAATTTCTAATTTATTAATATATATGGTTATTTTTTAACAATAGGATGAAAATATTGAAACAGCTGTTGATAACATTTTGGAGGATTTGCTAAATGAAGAAATTTTAGCTTTAAATAAACTGAGACATAGAAAAATGGGAAATCAAGTAATATCAGCTATATTTTAGAATAAAATAATCAAAATCCATTATTTACTTAGATGAAACTTAATAGAATTTATACTTTGCATACATAAATTTAAAAGTATAACAGTGTTTTTCATTGTCATAATTTTCATACCATTTTTCATTTCATAAGGACATTCAAGTATTTTAAAGCATCTTCAGGAATAAAGAAATTTTAATTTTCATATTCTTACTAGCTTTTGGAGGAGTTTTACCCATTCTTATGTAAAAATCAAGGAATGAAATGAACATGATAAATTGAATCACTAAATTACATAAAAGCTCTTGTTCAGTATTGTTCTTTATATCTATGGTAAGTGGCATTTATGAATTGCTCTTATTTTTCAATCTACAATTCTGAACTCAATTTAGAGCTCGGCTTTTTCTGTTACTTCGTTGAAACTTCTATTTGTAATACTTTTATGAGCTGTTAAACAAAATTAAAAAATTATTTCCTGCCATTAATTTGTTTTTTTTATTTTCCATAAGTGTCAAATTAGCTTTAGTTTCTGCTAGTGAAAATAAATATAAAATTAACTGCAGAGAATAAAGCAATTAAGATTTCCCCCTTGAATATTCTTTCACCTCTGTTTTCAAAGGGGTTTGGTTATACTGCTATAAAGGTTGCATTGAATTTTGGTTACAAACTTTTTCACAATTTTTATAATCATAATAAAATGAATTTGCTTATTTATTCAATAATGTGATTTTATTTTATAGTTTCATGTTTTGTATTTTAATATTAGTTTTTGTATTTTAATATTATTTTTCTTTTTATATCTTATTCTTATTATTTTTCTTTGCTGGTAAAATGCTGACATAGCTTGGTTAAAGTAAAATAGGCATAAAATAATATGCTTTAACTGCAATCTTTTTCAGATAGAAATCCAAATTACTTGAAAGCAAGGATTGAATACCATGACACATGTTCTATCCATTAACAATCATAAGATTATTATAATTGATTTTTCCGATAATTGTATAGATTCAAATATACAATATTTACATCTAATACATTTTATTTACTCAATTTCTAATCATTTGCATTTCCTGCCTTCAGTGTGATAAAAAGAAATTTTGCAATTATTTATAAAAAAATATTTAGTTTGAAAAAATCATAAAACTATGAAACTTTTATAACAAATGAAACTAATGAAATGTATAATATAACATACAAAAATAAACTATTGGAAAATGTGATGCAATAAAAAAAATTAAAGAAAAATAACAGTAATAAAAATGAAGAAGGTCATTTTTCATGCTACTCTCAAGCATTACTTCATTTACATACAAAATTAATATTTTAAAATTTATTTGTATTAAAATCCCTTTAGGGGGTTTACTTTGAGTAAACATGAGTGTCACAATCCCGAGGTATATACTGTGTCAGAAAAGATGTTACTTCTGATACAGTATTTTGAGGTGTATGCTTTCTTGTGCCTTGTAACTTCTCTAGTTCTATTGAGCTCCTTAACACATCATTACAGGCTTTTGCGTACATACAAAATCTCTTATTACTATTTGTAATCTTTACTTGCCTCTTCACACGGTTGTTTATGAAAGTGATTTGAACAATCTATTGGATCAACTATCTACACCCTTTATACTGCTTGGTGACTTTAATGGGCATAACACATAATGGGATAGTGATAATAAAATTTTCGCGAACCCACTTAATTGAGTATAGCTCATTTGGAATAACAATATTTACCTCTTAAGTTCCACAGAAATAACTAATTTCCACCAACCTTCCAGAACTTTCCGTTCATTAGATTTGGCTATTTGTTCACCAATACTTCTACCTTTATTAAATTTTAGAGTTGAAAATGATTTATATAAAACATTTCATTTTCCTCTAATTATAACTCAAACTGGTATAAGTAGACAACAAGTCTTCCATTCTTATTCTTATTATCATGCAGATTGCCACACTTCACCCAATTCGCTGTGATTATTGACAGCTTGATTCAAAGTGAAGACATTGATGATACTGTGCAAAAAGTTACTGATTCTCTTCTAGATGTGGTCAAAATCATGATTCCCAAGCGCTCCCCAGTTCCACGCAAACATCATAAACCATGGTGGATTAATGCTTGTTAGGTGTCATACAAGAAACAGAAAAAAATGTGGGCTATTTTTCATAGGTGTTCCACTACAGAAAACCTCGTAACTTTCTAAAAAGCTAAAGCTTTAGCTTGTTTAGTACAGCAAAATAGTCAAAAAGAATCTTAGATAACATATGTCTCCTACATCACATCATCAACTTCCAGCAAACAGTTGTAGAAGAAAATTAAAGCATCTAGTGGTTTATACCAAAATTTCTCCATCCCAATATACAAAGAGGAGCTGTAACATACTCTTTTCCATATGATATTGTATATCTTTTAGGGGAAACTTTAGCTAAGGTATCTTGTCCAACTTCTTATGATCCTGAATTTCTCAGGACCAAAGAGCAAGCTGAAAAGAAACTTATAAAGCTTCATAATAAAGTCATACATCCATGTAATTGCAATTTCTCTATGCTAAAATTGTAGAGAACACTGCCCCAAACTAAAAAATATCATGTAATTGATTTATATCTTGAATACATAAATTTAGAAGTGTACAGTGTTTTTATTGTCAAAAGTTTCATACCATTCATATTATAAGAATATTCTATAAGCATACTTGAATCTTCTCATTATGTCTTTATAATTTACTAAAATGGAAGGGTGGCGATACAAAATCTTATTTTATTATGATAAAGAAATCAGGCATATTCACATATTTTTACTTACATAGAGATGGGTAAAAATTCTTCAAAAATTTGCTTATATAATATTTGAATAGCCTCTATTTAATATCTTTTTTCTTTTCCTTTGTAAAAAAAGTTTTCAAAAATTCAGAAAACTAATAAAAATATTTTTTTGTTTTGCACTAATACATAATTTAATGTGTTAATTAGCTGTTAAACTTAATTACTGGTTTTTGAAAGTTGTTTATATTGTTAAAAGGTTTCAGAATTATTGTTTGATAGATTTTTAAACTTACTTCCCCTAAGGATTTTCTTTCTTTCATTTTAGTTCCATGGGGAATGAGATACCAATGTTCTTTAAGTAAACACTGGTATCACATTCCCCATGGTACTCCAATGATCTGCCCTTTTGTTTTTCTTTTCCTTTTCTTTCTCATTCTAATGGTTAAAGGCTTCCATTCAGACACCATCAATATTCTGTTTTCATTAGCTTCTCCTGGAGATCAAATGACATACCAACAATGATCATATGTGTTAAGATCCATATCCCTAGGAAGGAAGGTCCCGCTAAATGAAATCCCGAGAGACCAACACATTACTTTGGCTTCTGCTTCATGTAAATAGTAGGTGTGTTGTGTACCTTAGTGGATAATGCGGCTTACATGGATAAAATGATGGTAAATTTGCTGTGTAATTCAATAAGGGTGGAGGCAACTTCAGAATGTATTGAAAGCATATAGGGCTATATTTGCACTCACACAATTATCATATGTCCCTTTGGAGAACTCTGTGGTAGGTGGTGCAGTCAAAGTCCTGAAATAAACAAATTTCCGTATGGAGTGCACTTTTAATTCTTTTTGGCTTGTGGAACAACAAATGGAATGTGATTAAAGACATTTTATTGTTAAAAGAACAGAAAGCTATTTTAACAACGTTTCTGCATTCTTAATTAATAAAAGTATTAATATAGTTAGAAATGTGAAAAATTTTCAGTAAACAAAATCTGGTAATATTTTGATTAAAAAAAGGCCAAAATGATACTTCAATCAAGTTTTTTTATAATATTAATATTACAAACTTGTTCATAGTGGATTAAATTTTATATACAGACTAATTTCTGCTTATGGTTTGTTTCTCTTTCCAGAAGAAGAAATTTTGGGTAATCTTGCCAACCAAAAAGTGTGTCCTGTACAACAAAGCTCATAACATTCAGGAGAAAGGTCACAGTTGTAAAAACTAAACATATTCATATTTTTTATGCTACCTGTATAGCTATGATACCACACAATTTATTTGTGCTGGTTATGTAAATTGCTATTTCCAACCTTATATTCCAAACCCATTATGTTGTATTCAGTATTAACATTTTTGGTATGCAAAAACTACTTGTAAAAACTTTCACTTGATTGAAATCGCGCAGATATTTCTTTGCATTTTTGATATATAATTGGTTTTTATAAACTTCATTTACACTTTTATCCATTTTAATCTTTTACATGAACTTCTATTGAATAATAACACATTTCTCTTTTACGATTTATGACAGAATTTCTACTTTTAAATTTTTAATAATGTGCCATACAAATATGTCCCATGTGGAAAAATTGAATTTTATGTATCTTAAATTTCCTTTAAAGTGTCTCTTTAATGTTAAAAATTATTTTATCATTATTTAAATTCTTTGGAGATATATTAGACATTCTGTAATGAGTAAGCTAAATTTTATAAAACATGTATTTTACAGGTTTCATTTTCAGTTTTAATTTTGAAATTTTTTAAGATCTTGCTAAAGTTTTATTTAAGCAAGATCTTAAAATGTAAATACAGGATCCGTATATATGTGTGTGTGTTTTTATGTAATTATTGTAAAATTCATTTTGTGCATTTCTCTTTGGATATTAGTTGTGTGTTCTTTTTGCTATAATTAAATAATCTTGCCTAATTGCTTGATTGTATTTATGTTTTCCAAATGTTAAATAGTTTTCGAATATTTATTTTATGGCTGCTTTTGCACTAAATTTATTTTATAAATTTTGTTCGTATTTATTTATTTTTGCGTTATGACATTTCTAACTAGGTATTATATATATATATATATATATATATATATATATATATATATATATATAAATGTAGGAAATGCTATACTTTAATAGATAACTATATAATTAATGTTATTATTAGGCTGTTAATATTAGCTCAATAAAATTAACGAAAATATTGAAATTCTGTGAATTGGATAGTAATTGCTTAAAATTATTTAATTTATTTATTTATTCTTATTAATTTATTTTAAATAAATATAAATTTAAAAAATGTTAATTAAAAATTAATAAATTTAAATACCTTATGTTAGAAATTTAAACAATAGCATAGTATATATATATATATATATATATACACTTTATATAGCAAAATAGTCATAAAAATGTATGAAATTTCCAATTTTTGCAGCATCATAGTATCTTTACATAATGATACATAAGTTTCTATATTTTTTTATAATTGTTTTAAAATTTTTAAAAAGTGAATTTTTTAATGAAATTTTATGTTAGATAAATCAAAATTCATAGAAGGTAATTTAATGGCTTAAAATTGTGATGAGTGTTTATTAATTTTGAATTTTTTTTGTCCACTATAGAATAAGGAAGAAGAGCTAAGAAATGTTCCCATTGATACAAACAAAAAGACTGAGTTGAAAAATGGAAAGAAAGAAATACATATCCAAATACTCTCTCCAGAATCATGCAACAAAATAAGGCAAAATCCTTTTTTTAATATAAATGTAACAAACAAGAGGTTAAAAATTTAAGTATTTGTTTGTTTCTTTAATTTTTACTTTTTCATACAGTTGATTTCCTGTTAATACAATAGTTGTTTATGATTAGATATCTTAGTCCAGGAGAATGCACACTAAAAAAATATATGCAAGGAAGCACGTTGGGTCAGTGAAGGCCGGGCCATTGCTTTTGATAAATAATACAGAGATTACTCTTTAATACTTTAAATGCATTTTATGTAAAGAACAGATACCATATGAATATTAGAATAAATATTTATAAAAAAAATAATTATGATTTAATCACATTTATATAATTTTACATGGTGTGTTCACTACAGAAGTTTCTGTCACACTTAACACAATATATTATACATTTTTCCGGCTTTTCGTCTGCATACGTTTTCTGTCTTTCTAGTCTGTTTGTTTGTATTTGTGCAAAGCACAATATTCGTTGGAAAACTTTCGTCAGTCAATAATTTCTATGAATCAACAACCGAACACACAATTTTTGCATTCCCAATGTTTTCTGGTAGTTTTAGAATAACATTGTGAAAAGCAGTTCTACCATTTTTCCGATTTTTAATTTTATTCTAGTTTGTGTCTTCCTTGCCAATATAGAAGTTTTGACATAAAATGTCATTTTTTTTTTTTTTTAATCTGAATCATCATGAGAATCAAGGTCTTCTTTTGAAGAAGTTTTATAATCGCTAAAAATTTCTTGTTTTTAACTTCTTTATAATATTCATTTATTATTTCTTCATCAGTTGAAACATATCTTATGATAGTTTTAAGCTGTTTCATTTCCTCCTTGCACAACATAAACTGCTGTAATTTCCTGAGAAAATCTTAAAAAGCAAACTAAAATCATATTACATCAGCAGGCGCACTGGGCCTGAAAGACCCCAACACCAAAAATAACAAGAAAACGGAAATTCAAAAATGTGGAAATTTTTATCAGTAGAAAGCATTTGCTGTTGCTTCCAATATTTACATATTAACCTCACCACAGCTTTTAAGCTAATTGACTTTCAAAGAAATTTCCTTATAATTAGAAAATTTCTTTTTCTAATTATAAGTATGCTTTACATAATTAGTAAAAGAAATTTTCTTACTATAGATTAAGCACTAATTCTACTCAAGTTTTGGCATGAAATAAACGGCGGTGACGCTAGTACGTAAGTACCGTGTTTTCTACTATAAGAATTTCTGTGCCTGATTGGATGCAGCTACTGAGGATTTGGATGACTTTCCAAAAAAGGGGATGTTTTTGTGTAATGTTTTAATAGCAACTGGGACTCTAAGACCCAGTTCACCTACTTGTGGGTTAAATAAGTGCAAGTTTTCCAATTGCATTTATATAATAACATTAGTATATATAAATGTTATCAGAAGTAAACATTACATAACTCAATTGTCTAAGCTTTAATTTTTAAAAAAAGTTGTCATTGTACAATTCTGTTACTGCTGCTGGTGGTCCTTAATTATTCATGCTTTTGTCATCTATTAACACTATAAAACGAATATTAAGTGTAAGAATTACAAGCAAATGATTGCATATCTTGAAAATATATAAAAAATCTATTTAGAGCTATGGATTTAAATTTAAGATTTATTAAACACGAGAAAAAACTTGAGATTTATTGTTTGTTTAATTCACTTATATTTTCTCAAATATAAGTTAATATGAATTAATTTTAGACTGATAAAAAATGAATTAGTATTCTAGAATAATCATAATTAAAATAGTTTAATTATTTTTTTTATTGATAATCTGAGCTATTTAATTTTGAACTTAAATAAATTTTTATCTAGTTAAATTTATTTTTTTATAAATTGATGAAGATAAAAGTTAGTTTTGTGTTTTATATTACTAATTTAAAATTTTATGGATTGTAAAATTTTAATATTGGCAATATAATTGAAGAAATAAGTTTTTTCAGGTAGTTACCTTACTAGTTGATTGTTTCAAAAACACTTTTTGTGTTTATAGTGTAAATAGATAAAATTATACTTTAAAATAATGAAAGGATTTATAATGGGATAATTATAATAATAGCAATTTTAGACCTGTTAATTAAAAATAATTAATAATAAACTGTTTAACATTGTTATTATAATACTTGATAATAATTCCACTTATATCTAATTTTCCATTTAAATTTTTTTAAACCTTTCCTCTTTTAAAAAAAATGTATTCAGTGCAAAAAATTATTCAGTCTAATAATTGGATAGTGTTTTTATGGATATCATTTCAGAAGTTTCTGAATATAAAGGTCTAATTTGATATTGTAGCTTAATATTTTCTTCAAAATATTCTTATTTATTCAGATGTTTATTTTAAAAAATAACATTTGAAATTTAAAGTATAGCAGTTAAATATATATTTATTTACATCTTTTGTAGAAATTTAGCTACTTCATCCAATCAATACCATATCGATAAAATGAACTCCAATGAGGAAAGGACTGTTTATAATAATTCTGAATGCAGAAATGAAGAGAATTTTTCACTACTTAATTCTGAAGAAAAAGAGGAGATTGGAACTAAAAAACTACCTGCTTCCAATGAATACAATGTGATATATTTAGATTCACAATTAGCAAAAAGAATTTCAAAACAGAGACATTTATATTGGCAGTATCTCGAAAAAATATCTCGTACAAGAACAAATAATTTTGACCCTTGGGCTCTTACAAGCATGTAAGTATTTCACAATTAAAATATATTTATTCTTTTTACATAATTAATTCTAAGAATTTATTACTTAACAAAAAGTGAATTTTTTTGACATAGAAGCATTTTAACAAGGAATATATATAACTTGAAAATGTACTATGATTAATTAAAATTTCATTAAAAAACTATTTTATTAATTGCATAAATATACAACATTTTGGTTAGTAATTAATGGGTTCAATGATCAAGAAAAATTAGTAAGGCATTTCAATAAAGAGTGGTAAATTAAATATTTAATTGATTGATTGATTTTTTTTAAAAAAAATATTACTATTTGTTTTTCTGCCTTTATACTATAATTATAAATCTCTTCTATCCATTAGCAAAAAATACTTTCCAATAAAAAGTAATTTTGCTGTAAATTTTAAATTAAAGTTAATTGACTAACGAAAAATATTTTTCAAGATAAACTTTTTTATGTAAGAATGCTAAAAGGTTTTTTTTTCAAGGAATTAAACTTTCCCCATATGCATACTTTCATACCTAGCAATACAGGTGAACCTTGGACTGTATTTAAAGTTAAATCTGTTTGGGGAGTACTCAACACCTCATAGTTTTGAACCATGGTCGGGTGATGAGGTCAAACTTGAGTTGGCGCTTTTCTTTCCACGTCCATGCCATACTAGGACAAGTATTTTGGTTGCCACAGATTAATGTGTACGCATTCCAATCCACAGAACTCAAGCAATCCAATTAGAGAATGTGATTACTGTTTCAATCAATGTCCAATTTATGTTGGGGTAAGCTGAAATGAGATTGCTAGAAATTGTTGTGATCTTCCAATCACCATTCCTTTGAAAATGTATTCATTCTACATAAGTAAAATACTTTCTACTTGAAACCTCCCTCCAGTTCATAACTAGTTTGCTGCTAAGAAAATTCGCCTGTCTCTATTTTACAGCTGTCCTAGGCTTCTACAAACAACTTTGGGAAGGTTCAGAAGTGGTCATTTGAAATGCATAAAATTTCATAATTGGGAAATGATTTATTCCCTTGCTTTCGTTTCTTACCTTTTAGTCCTGGTCACCTTCTTCATTGTTTAGACACATCCTGGAAGTATCTGTTGGATGAACGAGACTTTTGAAGTTCTCATGCGATGAATTTTGTTAGACTTAATGTAAGTTTTCCTGGACTAACAGGATGAGTAACAATACTGTTACTAAATGGGAATGTTCACTTTTCTAATCTTATAGAAAGTAGTGTGAAATTTCCAAGCCTCTGCATTTCAATTTCCCCATCTAGTATTTTGTTAACCAAGTATTATAGTAACACAAAATAAATAATATTTTCAAAGAATTTTAATTTGGATGTGAGTCAATTTCTTTTAATTATTCTATATTTAAAAAAATATAAGCATTTTTTAAATCATCTGTAGTGTTCTTTCTAGCAAATTTTCATGTTAGTTATTGGTAATTAATAGTTGTGCCCTTCCATACTGAATATCAGCTTCTTAAAGGCAATAAATTTTTATTTGCAATACATGCAATAAATTGTGTTTTAAAATTATTCAATCTCCTTTTAATATTTAAACTATTTTGATTGATTAAAAAATATTAAATCATTTCATTAAATCATATTATTTATCAACCATTTGCATTGTTGCTGACAAAATATTCTTATGGGACAAATGCATTCATCCTTCATTGTGTCAATATAATATAAAAGATAAAGGAAATCACACAGCATTTCTATAAATAGTTAATCCATTATTTCTTATTATGTCAAGTGAATCATTTCTTCTTTTCTAATTATTTTTTCACTTAACTTTTATTTAAAAAATTTTTTTATCTATTTCACTAATTATAGAATTAATAAATTTTTATTTCATTTATAAATAACAATCCTTAATATTATAGACTATCTAAAATAAAAATATTTATTATAATTTGTAACAAAAATTCTGCATTCTTTTTATCAAGTTCTTTTTCTTTAAAATAATAAATAACATTTCATATTTTTAATATGAATGCAATAATTTAACAAATTGTCCTTAACATTATGGACTATATGTTAAATTATTTTATTCATATTAAAAATATGAAAAGTTATTCATTACTTTAAAGAAAAAAAACATAATAAAAAGAATGCAGAATTTTTGCTACAAATTATAATAAATTTGGAATCCTTTTTTATATTATAACAATTTGAAATAAACATTATTTTATATAAATGTTAATTCTCTCTGTTAACGAATGCTTACTTAAATTTCTATATTAATTGTATAAAAGTTTGACTTGAACTCTTGGCTTTACATAGGTTTTATTATAATCTTTAATTGTAGAATTTCTGTTTTTTATTTAATTTTTAAGATTTATTTTAAATTTAAAAATCTTTTGGTTTAAAAGATTGTAATAAACTTTTAATTATAAGAATATCTAAAAGTAGTTTTAAGAAATTCATTATTAGATATAAATGACATTTTAATTAAAACTCAAAATTAATTCAAACTGGAATATTAACTGCTCATATATAAAAGGTATAATGCAAGTTTGTATTACTATATATATAGTTTACATATTTAAGGATAATTAAATTACCATATTTTCCTGTATATAATTCGCAGATTATGTGTTAAAAAAATTCCGAATTTCGTTGTGCGTATTATACGCCGCCGCGGATAATCTAACAAAAAAAAATTCTCCATCAGAAAACTGCACAAGAAAGTTTTGAAAGAAATACTGTTTGTTTCATAAAATAAATAACAGGTGGTACCAAGACACACTTGAGTTATTTAAGCTATAATCAGCTTTGTCCAATTACATTCTCAAAAACAGATTTGGTTCCCCGTAAAGATATTACAGTTGCATTTCGCAATTTGTCTAGACGTGAGCTGTTTTCTTTTGAAAATGTTCAAATTATATATCATATGAAAGCGAAAATTTTTTAGTTACACAGCAGATTTTAAATTAAAAGCTATAACGAAAGCAAATAAAAGAATGGCGACAAACGTGGTAAAGTAAAGTTAAAAACAAAATATGCGCGGTATAGAAGAAAAATGTATAAAATACGCAATTTGTAAACAATCCATTTTTTTTATTTAAATGTTAATGAAGAAAATATATGTATTTTTAAATACGTCTAACATCGTTTAAAAACTCAATAAAAGCTAAACATTGATAAGTTTTACCAGAATCTTCTCGAAATTATTGCTCTTGATCGATCTAGCAATTTCCTCTCAAGTTTATCGCACTTTGCGATGAGGTCCACCTCATCGCAAAGTGCGATAAACTTGAGACCAGACAGATATTTTTCATAATAAATGTTTTTTGTTTCTGTACAATTTATTATATTTTTAATCGTATTGTGCTTTTTTTATTTTATGTGACCCCATTATTATCAGCAGTACATATTTTAGACTATTCACCGATAGAAATTGCGGCGGATTGTCCGACACTTATTTTTCCTTTTACTCGAAAAAAAGGTCGTGCGGATAATACGCCGCGGATTACATGTAGGAAAATAATTTTTTTAGGGCTATGTTTTCATTTACGTTGATTCTATTCTCTTCTGATAACCATGTGTAATGTAATCAAACAAATGCTATGTTATTTTGATAGTTCTTGTCTCTTCATTTCAAGATAGATGTGTGCCCCATTCACTATAACAACTCTATTTATTGATAAACAGCATTTGACTTTATTTGTTTGGGTCTAATTTTAATATTCCATAATCCTTTTTCTTCAGTGTGCACAATATCTTGAGGTCATCAAAATATAGAGTATTGGCTGACATGTGCATAGAAACCATTTTGGTAGAGCCTATTTCAGATTGTATGGTTTGAGGTCCTTCATCATATTATCAAATGAAATTATCTTTGCAATTTAGTAGTTTTGTCTCTATACTAACAAGATATATTGATCATCTGCTGCAGTAATGTATATATTATCTTGTCTGGTCAATATCAGACTTTGCCTGTTTTGTTCAATAGATTCCATTGCTTTGATAGGATTTTTGATGGTTCAATAGAATTTCTTTTATTTCTTGATGTTTTTTCAGAATTATGTATTGTAATAAATCAGTATTTCAACAATTATAAGTTTATTTTTTCACTGAACAAAAAAAGAATTGTTGAATTTTATAATTGTAGCTCTAAATAAGAAAGATCTACAAAATAACATTTCAAGCTTTTGCCTTTAGTTATGTTGATTTAATGTGAAATTTTCTTTTATACATTAAAAAGAGGTTGTTTTATTTAACATTAGCTAACTGTAAATATTTGCATAATCTTGTTAAAATCATAATATAATTTTTGAGCAATATAGTGTATCAAAATGATTACTTAATGTATTTCAAATATTAAATTTATAATTATTTATGTATAAATTTATCTTTATATATAGATTTGGTTATAACATTAATTTAATTTTCTTAGGGTTGCTGAATCACTGTTAGATGATTGCATTCTTGATATATGCCAAGAACTGGGTGATATGCCTTCCTCTTTAATTACCGATCTTTATAACCAAGAATTCACTCCAATAATATAACAATCTTTTTATATTTTTTGTATATGAAAACTTTCTATGGAGAAATTTTGTATCATATAAAAATCAGTTGCACAAAAAATATAAGGAAATTTCAATTTGGTATAATAAATCTATTTTGAATTATTCCAATTTTCATTTACTATACTAATAAAAAAGTTTATAGTAAAGTAATAAAATATAACTAATTAATAAACATTACATAAGATTGCTCACATTTAAAATGAAAATTAAATTTTTTTTAATCCTTGAATAGTTTCATAAGGATTACATACATAATTATAGCAAATACATAAAATTAATTTAAAAGAAAGCTATTAGGATAATAAAATAGATACATTCCTCATTTCTTGACAATGCTCAAGTGAAAAAATTATCATTTTAACTTTTACTATATTCCTAAAAAATTGTTTATGCAATTTTATATTTTTTTCTCTAAATTTTAGTCATTCAACAAATTTTATTAAAAAAACTCAGTTGAATACTTTTATTTTCATGAATGATAATGCATGCTATCTTGTCGCTAAATATGAGAAAAAGCATATTTTGCATTTTTTTTAAAAAAACCTCAGGACATACCTCCATCATAATCTTTTTAAAAATATCTTAATTTATCTTGAAGAATGATGTGAAACAGGTGCATTATCTTTTAATCTTTTTGGAATCGAAAATAGCATTGGTTACAAAAGTGAAACTAGTTTCAAGAAAGCATAAGTTGTTTCCTAAACAACATAACACTATGAATCTATACTATTATGAAAATTCTCACAATCACAAATGTTTCAACAATACATTTTAACATTTTGTTGGAGCACATCAATCATTTAAAAAAGAAAAGTTGAGTAATCAAAAATTTATTTTTGTGACTATTACCTGAATAATTTAGAATGTATTTTCTTATTTTTCAAAATTTATAGATTTTTGAACAATTTTCGAATTTAATAATCCCATTTAAACTTTGTATGTTCTTCTAGAATTAAAAATAATTACAAGCAGCTAGTATCATTTTTAATGCTTGCAAAGAACTAGTTTCCCTGTCTTTGACTGAAACTGACTAATATGATTCTCCTAACCTAAAAGAGAAATTCTTAATTGATCTTCACTTCAAAAATATTCAACCTTTGCTATTGCTAATATTAGCACATATTTAAATATCATTATTAAGAAAACCCCAATTTTTACTTTATATCAAACAAGTTTATTGGTAAATATATTCAAAGAAGAAAACAGATACATACTGTCCTTCATTACACTGTTTGATGCATCTAGAAATAAATACATGATAAGAATGAAAATTATATTGCTGCAACTATTTAACCTTCATATTATCGACGAATTAAAGGTAGAGGATACACAACTACAATATTTGCACTTTACCTTTATTCTGTTAATTTAAAACTGCAAGCTGTTTAAAATTAAAATAATTGCATGTATTTAATATTAGCTCCACTAAAATGTCTACATTCCAAAACTGGTCTTATTTTCTTTTCATATATATATTCAAGTTGTACATGCATTTTGATTGAATATATATTATTGAATTAAAGTACATATAATCTAATTATCAAAAATTTCCAAAAATAAATAGCATTTCTTCACATGAAACTTTCACTAACAACTAATACTTTTTTTGGATTATGATTTTTGACTGCAATTGAATTCCAAAATATGTTAGTTTTATTTTTCTTTACACCAGATAGCAAATAAAATGAAACTTTTCAAAATTGGAAAGAATATACATTTGAAAAATTGTAGTTTGAATTTTTAAAGGATTAATTGAAAACGATTTTCAATGCTGAAGTTAGTTGTCAAACACTAACTGTTTGATTAAAAAATTTTATTAAAAATGTATAGACTATCTTTCTTAAAATCGAAGTTGCCAATTATCTGTATTTAATGAGGAATTGAAATAAACTTATTTTTAAATGTTAATACATTCATAAGTTTCATCTCTCCTTCTAATTTGCCTGTGATTGCATCCATCTCTTAAAAC
Source organism: Latrodectus geometricus (assembly GCA_026290005.1). Taxonomy (NCBI): domain Eukaryota; kingdom Metazoa; phylum Arthropoda; class Arachnida; order Araneae; family Theridiidae; genus Latrodectus; species Latrodectus geometricus. The sequence continues at coordinate 169,813 of JAPDSC010107384.1, forward strand.
CTCTTTCTACCACAGAAAATTACTCTTTCTGTAATACGACTTTTTTTTTTATATTTTCTTTTGTGTATATATTGCTGAGTGTATAAGTTATATTCTGACTTGTTTATGCCATTGTACAATGCTGCTTAGTCAGCAATAAATAAAGAATTTGCTTTGATACTTTCCTTCTGGATATTTGATAAGATTTTTTTTTTTAATTTACAGATGAAATAAAAAGGTTCATTAACTAATTATGTGGTTAACTGCAAAATTTGTTTGCATATTTTCATGGTAAAATTACATGACACAGTAAATACTATCTTGACTTTCGGAATAAGGGAATCATGGGTGTTCTAACAGAATGCTACATTGAGATTTTCTTCCTTGTTATTTCATTAACTAATAAGGATATTTTGTATCTAAGAGATATTTTATATCAATAATTTTGAGGCTAACAAATTTTTTCGTCTAGAATTATCTTACTTGATACATCACATTTTCCAAATTGTAATGTCATTTTTGTTATTTTGAATATTTTCTAAAAAAATTATGAATTTCTGAGTTTTTTATTTCTAATTTCGTTTCTGATTTTTTAACTTTTTCATAGTTATTTGATATAGATTTTCTGACTTAAATTAAAATAATTTAAAAGCAATTGCTGTTTTCTTTTACTAATTGTTGAATAATAAAATTTCAAAAGATTGAAGCAAACTTAATGAAGTTATAAACTTAACAGTTTAACCCCTTAACCGGCTATCCCGAGCCCCTTGGTAGGGCCAACTGGCATCACTGCTATGCTTCAAGTTCAACCCCCAGAATTGACGGATTACTGTGAAATCGCAATTTGGGAACTCCCTTACTCAATGGTTATGGTTGATTTAACTAACGCAAGGGTAAATCCAAAGAGCTGAGAAAATTTTCAGTATCCCCTGCTTCAAGGAAGCAACAACTTTATTATCACGTTTTATTTTTCTATAATTATTCTCATTTAGATTTTGAAAGTTAAAGACTGGCTAATTATTGCAATTTATAAGCAATGTATATAAAACTTATTTTCACTTTTCGATCAAATTAATTTTTAAATTATTAATATTTCTTAGTTTTTGTAATAAACATATATGTGACTTTGACTTCGCAACAAGGTTAAAATACAAGGTATCAATATTATTTAATTTATTCAAAAATATTAAATTTTAAGAAGATAGAAAATTTTTATTAAAATTAGAATTATTAAGATAAGTAATAAATTAAATGTTTATTTTTCTTTTTTAACTTTATAAGCGAATTTAGTATTTCAAAAAATTCTGCTATGATTTTTTTTTACATGGTTCTTTTATATTTACATTTTATTAAAATTAGGTTATATATTTTGTTCTGTGAATATTTTAATCCTTGTCATCTCTCAGGTTTTAATTAATTCCCCATTATACTTAATTTTAATTAAAAAAATGAATGTGTTCGCAGAATTATCATTAAACGCTTATATATTTTCATAAATGATCGAAAAAAAAATGGAAAATCTTTATCTTAATCTTCGGTTTTAAAAATAGGTATTTATGTAAATAAAACAATAAAGCTTACATTACTTTTTGTTGAACGATAAAAAATAGCATTGCAAAATTGACTATTGTTTCCTATATTTTTTATATATATATACATATATATATATATACATATATATACACATACATATATACACATATATATATATATGTAAGAATAAAACTTGGGCAAAAATGCCAACTGAAAAATTTATACTGTGACCTTCAGTTCAATAGTTTGTGGGTTTAAATGCAACCTTAAATGTGAATGTTTGTGATTGTTTAGAATTTACTTTAAACCAGAGATTGAAGAAAAATTAGTCTTTGTGTTAAAAAAAGTGACTGTCAATCAGCAAATTAATAAACATAAGTAACTTTAAAACATTTTATTGTTGAAATTTTAAATTACAAAGATCAATAAATAAAAACAAGTATATATTTTATAAATATTTTAATCAACATTTAAAAAATAATATATTTTTGTTTGAATTTTATAATAATTATTAATTTTAATATAATGTAAATTGTTCATAAAATTGAAATTTTAGCAAGCTGTCAAAATCTAATGAGTGTAAATATAGAGAAGTTTGAAGAAAATATCAAATCAAGACATTTGAATTGTTATAATAAATTCACCAAAATATGATATAATGGTTCTAATTAATAACAGAAATAGCCTATAAAAATGTTTCAATAACAAAATTATTGTTCAATCATTTAAACAAATTTTCTCTGTCCCACATTAACATTTAAGACGACTTTTTTTTAATTAAATGAAAAAAAAGTTTCTCAACATTTATATAATTACATTAACATAACAAAAGCTGCTTGATCAAAACTATTAACATTATAATAAATTCACCAAAATATGATATAATAAAAAAGGTTTCTTTTGTTTTAATTTTATTGTTACAATTTTTTTTCTTGTAAATAACAGAGTTCACACACCTCAGTAAAAGTTAGCAATAGTTGAAATGAGATTCATTAAAGTCAATAGAATAACCTGAGTTTCAACAAAAATCTAGTAAATGAGATTTTGTCACTGTTAGTATTATACCAATTTAAAACTTTTCTCATTTAAACACATGATTATGGTAAAAATTATATACTCATGAAATTATTATATGTAAGAGATATTTCCAATTTCCAATATTTAATGTGCAATCAAATAAGCAAAATAGTAAAGTAGTTATGTTGACAACAAATTTAGTAATTTGTAGTTTCATTATCCTCTTTGATCAACGTGTAGACAAATACAATAAATTGCATTGCAGTTGTGAAATAAAAATTTAATAAATAAAAAAAATGATAAAACGAGTTATTTAATTTATACTTTCATTTCACAATTAAAATGTTCTTTTACAAGAACATTAAAATTGTGAATTACTCTTCAATACTTTTCATTTTTTTAAAAAAAGTATTAGAAGCATTACTTTAATTAGTTTCAAGATCATTGAATCTCAAACTTAATTAGAATGTCTTTGGCTAGAAATGGATTCAGTGTATCAATTATGTGTATGGTTTTTATTTAATCTTTGCTATTATTTTAGACTACTAGAATAAATAATTCTATTGTTATTTTAAGATTTTAAAGATGGGCAATTGGTTATAAAGTTTAAAAACTTTAATTTGTGTTAAACATCTACATAAATGATTTTCTTCAGTTAATCTTTTTAAAAATATTACCCAATTAAAATTATCAATATATTTCAAAATATATGTTAATAAAAATATAGGAAACAATGAATGATTACACAAAAGGTAAGTTTTGTGTAAAATTATTACATTAAATCATTTTATTACTTTAAAACATACTTTATTACATGCAGAAAATAAAATTATTTATTTCTTACAAATTTATTAATTTAACTCTTTATAAAATCAACGATTCTGGTGACATAAGTTTTTAACTGCATTGAAACTTTATTAGTAATTTTTTTATTTGGAATTTAGACATTGAGAATAAATTATTCATGAATAATCATAAACTTACTGTAAATATATCAAATCAAAGCTTGCTTAATAGTTGTAATTCCTTCATGTTCATAATGTGAAATTAAGCGAAACCATTTTATGATTGGAATCAGATAAAACTAGAATACATTGTATTCTGAAAACAAAATACTCACAATAATGCGACCCATTATATATAATTCATACTTTTTAAAGAAAGTCACAAGATTCATTTTTACTACATTTTAAAATTTGGTGAAAATGAGAAACATTGTTAAACAATTTATAGTAACTGCTTTATTAGACCATTTCCTAATATAGATGCCATAATTTTCTATACTTTTAGCAAAGCCTGTCAAATGTAGGGGCAGTTGCCCCTGGTCCCTATATCAGAAGGAGCCCCAAGTCTTTACGTTTTCTAATTATAAATTTAAATAACATTTTTGTCAAATTTTGAATCTTCAGATATACTATATCCTTTTAATTCATTGCACAAATATGTTGCCATCCATATTTGGGCATAGAATTGTCAAAAAATCAATGAATAAGACAGAATCTTATTATATCTATTCTATTTTCATCAGACCATTAGAGGGAGAGACTTTATATTTTATTCTTTAGTCAATTTTCTTATTATTTATCTATTAAGAGAACAATTAGTTCTCTTTTTATTAAAATTATAAAAAGAATCAATTTTTATAAAGTACCTCCATAAAGTTTGATTCTTCGTTGCTAAAGTAGTGAAACAGAGACCTCCAAAGAAGTTTTTGGCCCAGGCCTCAATTAGGCTAAGTCAGGTCCTGACTTTTAGCATATTTCTTATTCCATTAAAAACTTGGTGTTTTAAGATTATTTTCACATCCTTAATGAAATCTTCACATCATATACCATACAGAAACAGCTCCAGTTTTTTAATTATTTATTTTTATGCCTTTTCACTAATTCATTAATGATGTTGCCATCCATATTTGACCTCATAATCTTAGACAAACACAAAAATCTTATTGCAGATTCCATAGACATTTCCTTATTCTTGGAATTAAAACACATCTTCTTATTGGCTCTTCATATGATATTACCTATTTTGCTTTGTTTTATTCAAATAATATACAATGTTGATTTGAAAGAAATTTAAGCTGTACTTTTAAATTTATAAATACATTCCTGTTTGCCCAGTATTCAATGTTTTCTTAATTTGAGTTCAAAACAATTAAAATTTGCCTTAAATGAAAGATTATTATTTAATTTTATTTTGTATGAGTAAATATATCAACTAAAATAAACTTTAAAAATATGAAGTTTAACCTATCTATGACCAAGCATATCCTTGTCAATATTCATCAGCGTAGCAATGATACAATACTTGAATATAATCATTATTGTCAGAAATATGCATAAGCAGGGTGGTATATAAGCCTTTTTTGTCAATTTTTCAAAGAAAATTATCGCTAACTTCAAAATTAAGGTCTTCAAGACCACCTTAAGAATCCAAGATATAAAATGTGTTATTTTGATTAATCATCATTTTGAAAATTGCAATCATCTTGGTGCTTATTGTATAATAATGAAATAAGCAATGACATTGACAAAACTTAAAAATATGCTCTTTTCATTGGTTATTATTATAAACAATGGTGGCAATTATGTATTTGAAGTTATAATGTCAAATCAAGGAATCATTTATAATTACCTATATATTATATAATATTTGATTCACCAAATTAATGATGCTTAAAACAGTTTTGTAGATCTCTATTGTGTGAATGTGTTTATAGTGAAAAAGTCAAATAATGAAATTTTTAAATTTATATCATTTATGATTAACTATGATACATAAAATGAAGGCATTAAAGTGAATGTATACAACAATAAGATATCCAAAAGTTTGAATATTTGATTTCTAAAACAAAGATTTCAACAATTTTGTAAACTGTTATGGCAATCTTACAAAGATACACTGATGAAAATTATGTGATTTGACACTGCTCTATAATTGATCAAATATTGATAAACTTGATAAAAAAAATTTAATTTTTGAATCCTGTTACAATTTTTTATATACTTTTTTCTAACAAAAGGAAGTTTTCTTCTGCAAAACTTTTTTCTGTACTATGAAATCAAAATTTTTCTACTTTTAATTTAGCTTGATGATTGTGAACACTATAAAACCAGTTTATAATATATTTATATATATAATTTTAAATTTAGCATTATCAAAACTGTATAGTTAAAAAACAATGATTAAGTCTTTAATTTTCCTATCTATTTGTTTATAAATATAAAATAAATTCAGTAAATATATATAGAAGTATGAAAATTTCTGCTTAGTTATTAAAGCATTGTACATCTTTTCCACTTATAATTTGTAATTGCATAAACATTTTAAATATGAAAAATACTAAACTCGTTAGATAAAATGAAGCATTAATATAATAATTTCTGGTTGTATATTTACTTTGTTTACATCTAAATAAATTAACCCATAGTTTTGAAAAATAGTTCCCTTTAAGCTTATGGAATTTATCTTATACACAAAAAAAGATATTCTATAAACAAATTAATTTAAACATCATTATTTCATAAAACAACTATGTAAAAGCAACTGAAGGTAATTACAATTTAACATTTATAAAGTCATGCCGTAACATTTATATAAGAATGTTTTACATTTCTTAAATTTTGTATTTAATGTAAAGGAATGATTAATAATTTAAATTTTAATTACAATTTTGATTCAGATGCTCTTTAGCTGCATAATAGAAAATATTAATCAAAATAGGTATAATAAAATGTTTTCCGAACAAAAAAAATTAATAAGTAAATACATTGAGGAAGTGTGCATAAAATAAAACATGTATTTTTTAATATAAAAATTAAACATTTTACATGTATTTGTTAAGTTAAACAATTTTAATTGAAAACATTTCAAGTCATCACTATGAATACAAGCACAATAGTTCTTAATGTTTCTATTCTATCATTTTAATGAGCCTGAATTCTTAACCTTCTTCCAGATCCTGATAAATTTGATATCTTGCACTTCTTTGAGACTAAGATTTTTGCTTGAAAATTATTAAGTATAACATTAATAAGGATCACTATTAAGGAAATCCATTAAAAGGAATAAAAAAAAAATTTTTAAATTACAGAGGTAAGAGCTTAATTTAATCTTGATTTGGAAGTAATAAATCAATATTTAATTAATAACAACTTTTTAATGTTAAGTAGAATAATCATAGGAAAATAAATGTAGAAATTTAATCATTCATTTGGCTTTTTTTTTTTTTTTTTTTTTTTTTTTTTTTTTTTTTTTTACAAACATTCTATATTGAAAAAAAACCCTAATTTAGAATTTTCTATTATTTAATTGCATGATTAATAATATCAAAATATAAATTAATAACATATAAAAATATCACTACAAAAAGGAATGGAAATTCTTTGGTCCTTTTTTATGTTACTAAGTACTTTAAGATTATTCCAGACGAAAATTTTAACAAACACTTAAAAAAATGAATATAAGCTCTGCTGTCCCAAGTTTTGGGCTTATACTACAAGATCAACAAATAACATTATTAATAATAATTATTTTATCTTCATTCCCAATCACCTGCTGGCAATAAAGATTCCATTTCTGATACTGATTTTTTCTTCTTTTTAAAAATCTGCTTTAAGGATTTTATTCTATGTTCCATAACATCTATAATAAAAAAGTGATTAATTATAAGTATTATACAAATAGCAAATTTTACAAGATTAATTTAGAATGATTTAATATTAAAAATATGCATAACTTGCTAATTTAAAATTTTCCAATTGATTGATAAATGACTAGGTATGATTTACATGAAAAAGAATTCAATATAATTATTAATTATAAATTTTCAACATAATTTTTAATCAATTACCATGTTATCATAGTTCATTGATTATCATATAAATTAATCAAGCAAATTAGTTTAAACTAAGTATAATGAAAAATACATTGTATAAATTTCTGTAAAAAATGATAAAACAATAAAATTGTTAGAGTTCATTAGCATGTTAATTTGAATTTTCTCTGAAAGAATGATATATTTGCAAAAAAAGGAAGTTATCAATATCTTTTATATATTTGCAAATGTGTTACTCTATCAGAGGAAATTCTTCATCATGATGCTAAGTATACAGATAAATTTTGAACAAAGCTCTCCACTCTCGATAATTCAAATATATATTTTTATAATGACGATACTATTTTCTTATATAAGTTGATCATATAAAAGAAAATAACATATTTTAGATCTAAATTTACATTCCTTCCAGTAAATTTTTTGAAAATTTCCCAATTTCGTTATACAGTACACACAGATTTTTAAGAAATTTAAATTTACAAGTACTCACGGTTTTACAAATTGATTGATCTTAAAAACTGTTCTTATATATACTGTAATTTTCATTCCCATTTACAAATTAAAAATTTTGAATCGCTTTTACCGACTCATTTTTATATATAATTTATTTACACTTTTTAATGTTTTTATTTTATTATTGCTCTTTATTGGAGAACAGTTAAGTCCTAATTGTGCACAATTACTCAACTCATGTTTAAAGCTTAGACATTTCAAAATAACTAAGTGGAATTTCTTCCATTAAATCTAATTTCATTTTACAACCTAAGGATCAGAGCATATTCAACAACTTATAGCATAAATATCAGAGTACTTTTGCAAAATGTGACTATGGGCAATGATTTTTATAAGTGTTTTTTCTTTGCATTTTATAATTTTTATAAAATATCCAAAGATTATTTTTTATACCAAGCAGTTAAAAAATTGCTTCATTTAAAATTGTGAAATTTTTAATTTAAAACACACAATGTAAACTTGAAGAATTTCATTTTAACAATAATTATAATAAATGATAAGTTGTAAAACAACCTGTAAGAATAGAATAGCCAATTAATTTTAAGTCCAAGATATCATAAAGGAGGTTTTTGCAATTTCTAAATATTGAAATCGGGAGCAATTAAAATGGAAATTGTAAACAGCAGAAATCAACACCAACAATCCAGAAACAATAAAATTTTAAACAGTCATGAAAAAAAGAATTCTTTGTAATGTTACCAATCATAAATTTTCTAATTATGAGTGAATTGGAAATAGACATGACTAATTAATATATAATATATTTATATAATTTCAGGTAAAGGTCCTAGATTCCTTTTTGCTTTTATTTTAAAACAATTTAATTATTCAATATATTAAGGAAAAAGCAGTTAATATTCCATAATTGGAATAAATTGGCCTTGAAATTGCTTACATTTAATGACCTGAATATTCATATCATCAAATGAAAATTTCCACCAAATTTAAAATAGAATATAAAACACAAACATGAAATAAAAAAATAATATATTCTTGAATTGTATCAGAAAATGTAAAATAACTTTATTTTAAATATAAATTTTTGAAAACAGTACTCATAATTTTAAAAAGAAATTCTATATTTTGATCTCATAATCATTAGCAATCAGTCTCATGAAACAGCAATTTAGTTGAAACATGAAAAAATACTTCAATTTTAAAAATACCAAATGATTATATTATAAAAAAGATTATATTTTATATTTAATGACATTTTTTATCCTACTGCAATTAAAGCAATAGTATCTTAAAAACCATGAAAATTGCTTCAAACTGGATAAACTTTGTAGGTCACATAACAATAATAGTTTATCATATTTCTATTCAATATTTGAGTTTTAAATTGAAACATTTTTATAGAATGAATTTTTACAATAAAAGGTAAAAGTCATAGTTATTGGTTGATTATTAAAGATTGTTATTGGCCATTTTGTTAGTAAACATGATTTTCCTTTGTTTTAATTTAAAACAAAGAAAAATCATGTTTACAAACAAAATGGCAAATAGCAATCAGTTTGGATTAAAAAATACTCATCTGGATACAACAACAAAAGAAAAATCTCGCCAAAAGAAAACGTTGTCAAACTTAACAATTAAACTGATTACAGAACGTACACAAAAAGTCTATAATGCAATGGCATAGAAAAAATGTTGCAATGTTCTTATCAACAGAGTTTGAGTGAAACCCCATGTTATCTGAAAATTCCTGCATTTTATCAGAGTGTCATTAGATGTCCTGTTATAAAATAGCTTCTAAGATTTAAATTAAAATAGTTATTACTAGCTCAAGTTACTAGAAAGAATTTATTATAAATTTTATTCACATAATTATAAATTAAGAATTTGAGAAAACTCTCAAGTATTTGATTAAAGAAAATCACAAAGCATAAATTAGATATATGTAATTTTAATAAAGGTGCAATTTGTTAAAAGATATACAACTATATTGATGCAATTACTGATATACAAATGCAATTTTAATATTTCTTTTATATTTTAATAACATAAAATCAGATTAATAATTACATTAGCTGAATAAATGTTAATTCTTAACATCATAAATAAGTAATTTGTATAACAGTGATAAATAAAATGTGCAACCAAGAAAACCCAAATATGAGTAGGCATACATTTTATTTTTTGCATGACTGGTGATTACTAAACTATTTTTGATTAAAGTTGTTTAGTAATCAACAGTATCTATATAATATGATTATCACTTTTAACTACATAATATGATTCTTTAACACATTCATACTGCATGGTTTTTGCATATATGAAATAAAAAATATGCAGTAACATAGTAAAACACTCAGAGGCACAAGAGCTGTTAAAGGGCCAAGAACAACAGCGCTGATATTTTCCTGATTGAAGGCCCTGGGGTGCAAAGCCTAATCCAAAACCACCAGTGTTTCGTTTCCAAACATGCTTGGTACTCAGTTTCACTGATACACTAAAGTGTTGAAAGAATGAGTCTACTTGTTGTCCAGCGGGAGGATCGAACCTCAGACTTGTGCCTTGGAAGCACAAAGTAATACCACTAAAGACCTAAAAGGGACATGTTTTTGACAGAAATGTACTAAGTTATCTCCAAGTATCAAGTTTTCATTATTTTTGTAACTATAAATATTCAATGTTTCTCCATAAGAATCATTAGTTAATATTATTTGCTTTGTAGAAATGAATTTTTAAAACTATATTAAATTGACATTATTTTATCATAAAATAATTAAAAAATACAGAAGAATTTAGACTAAATTTATTAAAATAACTTAAAAATTTATCACACCAATAAATTTAAAACAAAGACAAACTTACTAGTATTTTAATGAAAATTTATGGAATAAAAAGACTTTAAATATTTATGATCGATTTTAAATTCCCGAATTGAATGTATATAAGCAAATATCAAAATATATGTTAATGTAGAAGTGATGATAAACTACCTTTAAAGAGAACTTTTTCATTGAAATTCGGAAGTGGTACTCCTTGAGATTCTGAGCCTTTATAATTCTTCCACATACGAGATTGTGCTACAGCAATAACTAACAATACACACAAAAATGTGAGAGTTATTGTTGCCCAAACAGCATCTTTAGACCTAGTTATTGTTGCATGAATTTTTAACAAAAAATGGGTTCTCTGCGTATCATTTACAGACACAGTGCGTGGATTAGAAAAGTTATCGTTAGATGAATGTTTCAAAAGTTCTGATTTTCCAATATCTTGCAGTTCCGTAGTACTTCCCAAGAAATATGATTTATTATTATCTTTGTTTATGGAGTCATACAAAATATTTGATGTATTCCTAACATTAATTTTTTTCATTGTGTTGACATAAGTTGACTGAATGGCATTTTCAATGGAAATGCCAGCAACAGTAGCACAAAATATAAATAATAAAGCTTGGAACATTTTTAACTAATATTCATGTCCTGTCTAGAAAATTTCGATAAAAATCTAGAATTACAATTTAATTCCAGATTTTTAGCATTATATTTCACTAATGGAATACTACTACCAAGAATAAAATATAAAAACGTTAATTTCGTTTCCCGTATGGCCGTCGGCAACCCAGTTTTTGAAAATGGGTTATATACACAAACACAGTGGTTGCATAATCTGAGGCACGTGGAAAATATATAAGGAATACAATCATTTAATCAATTGTGTGCAATTTTGTCAACATCAATGTTTCAAACAACGGTTACAGTGAATTCATTAATAAGTAATGACAGTATAATAATCAATGTCAAAAATCATAATTTTTATTTAAAATTATATCAAGTTTTCATGCTAAATATAAAATTAATTTAAAAAAAAACATGTATCAGTGATAACCGGTATTAGTCCATTTTTGTATATTCTATATCGGGAGAAAAATGACCTTCATATTGTTCAGATAGAAGCCTGGTTTTAAATTATAAAACATATATTGTGGACTTATAATGTCTTGCCCTATTTTATTAATTAATTAAGTTAATAAAAATGTAGGATTCCAGTAAAAAGCTTCTATTAGTATGAATTTAAAAAACTAATCGAGTAAGAATTCATTTTAAAACAAATAATTATATCTTCCGTTGTTGATTAACAGTTTCAGGATATGAAATCCTTTAAACGAGACAAAATTTTATTTTAAAATTTAAATTTATTGTCATTCAGTTACATTTATGTAAATTTAATCTTTAAGCATCTAAATTATAAATATGTGGTATAAATTGATTTTAAATAAATTTCCGAGTTTTTTGTCAGTTATAACATTTATTTAATCATACTCTTATTTGTTACATGATAATATGCTACTTTATTGGGATAATATCTACTCTGTTTTAATACATGAATTCCAAAAATTTAAAACAATTATTTTAATTTCACATTTCTTTAGCAGCAAAAGAAAAAAAAATTTACTTTTCTTATAAGTAGTTTCTTTTTCAGTCACAAACGAAGATGAAATAATAGCGTAGAGTTACTGTATTTTTCAGCATTTGTAATTGAATATCGGATACAAACGAAAGAAATTAAGTATCCGAAATTAACTTATAAGAAAAAATATATTTAGAAACTCATAGAAAGCCTATTTTCCATGTTTTACTACAAAATTACTCTCTAAGAAATTCAATCTCTAGCTTTCAGATTATAGTTGTATTTGTTAAGTTATACATTTTTACATAGCTTGGTAAATCTTATCTGTGCTTATAAGACGATTGTATCAAAGTATTCTTTCCTCATCTGGTAAATACCGTATTTTTTTTTCATAATGTATCTCTACTCAACTCTTTAAAAAAAAAAAAAAAATGGGAATAGAAAGTAATTTTTATATTATATTGTAAAAAAAGTTGGCGGTATTGCTGAAACCTAGACAATCTTGCTAGAAGTAATTACTTTATAGGGAGCAGTTTGTGTTTACATCAGCTGTGTCTTGTTTTGTTTCGCTGTAAATTAAAATTTTCGAAGAAACTCTGAAGAAGTACTTTGAGATTCTGTTTCGCAAACTAAACTGAAAGCAACATTCCTGAACAATATATTTGATTTTGAAATTCTGTGACCTGCGGCCGCCATGTTTGCTCTTTAAAAATTATTATTGTAATCATTTTTTCACATTTTTTTAGAAAAACCTTTTATAATTTCACAAAATCGCTTTGATATTTTAAAGAAACTACGGTTTATTATATATTTAGATCGGATTTATCAACTCACTGTTCATTTTTATTGAATGGTGTTCTGTTTTTGAAGTTGTTTACATGGCATTAACCGTGAAAAGATAAAAAGTTGGTACAAGGATAAATCTGACTATCAAAAGTTAATTAAACTAAAGATTTCTTTCCATAAAGGTAAAATTATTTTATATTCATATTTTTAATTAATTATTTTATTATTAACGACCTTAGTTGTGTGTGTATTTGTTTTAACGTAATATGTTTACTACGCTTAATAAAAAATTATTTTGTAAAATCTATTAAAAACAAAGAAATTACAAGACAATTTTAATAATTTTGTAGTATTTAAAATTTTATTATTATAAACTCATCTCTCAACATATATTAATTTGTTTTATTTTCACATACGTATTTTCAAAATAATGTTGAGATGGTATGTCATTTCATGAATATTTTATGTAGGTGTTTTCATTTCATGTGTGGAAAGGGCTTATTTTAGTATTCATCTTAACTGTAGTTACGGATTTTAATAAATTCTGTCCTCTGCATCCTAAAAAGTTGTCTGCTTTAAAAATTTTATAAATGGAGGTACTTGCATTATGTAAATATATTTTTACATTAAATTGTCAGTATTTTATTTACCATTTAAAAAGCTTGCTATAAATTTTTAAACTCTGAAAATAAATGTCTTTTATGTACATAGTTTTTTTATTCTATTTTCCCACTTCTGTTATAATGTATGCTTTCTAGAGCTTAGTTGACTTCTGTTACAATTTTCAAGTTATATTTTTTGTAAACATGCTTATATTGCTATATTTAAATCTCAAAAGTTTAATATTCTGAAAGAATAACTTTATTTAAACTATATTATTTCTTGAAATTACTTATAAGTATTTTATTATGATACAAATTTGTTCTTATAACTTTATATATTAATAACCACTTTGAATCTTGTAGTGTATTGACTACTTTTATCACTTGGTCATTTTTTAATTCATAAACAGTTCCCCCTTTATTATCTAAAAAATTATGAAATTAACAAATTTAGAAAAAATTGCTTTTTTTTTCTAAATTATTATAAATGAGCTCCAGTTTATATGTTGAAGTTAGCGGCAAAGTGTTAGTCTTTATTCTATGTAAGTAAACAAAATGAATTTATGCTGTACTGCTTCATAGTTTGGTGCACTTTTTAATTTTTTGGTGATTAAAAAAATATTGCTGACTTGAAGTTTTTGTTATGTCAATTTCTTTTCAAATAATTTAACTAAATCTGATTAATAAAAGATATAAATTATATTTCTTTAAAATATTTTAACAAGAATTCTAATAAAAATGCACAATTAAAATTAAGTTTTCTAATTTGTGCAGTGATGACATATAAGCTTAAGTAATCAAAATATAATTTTACTCTTGTCTCTATCTTCCTGACATAAGAAATCTGTATTACCTAAAAAATAAGTTTTGTAAATATCATTAGTGTGCCCAAAGAATTATACAGAATCTGGGCTGAAAAATGTTGAAAGAAATTAACATTAAGTACTTGATAGCATCTCTTAAGAATATTTTTTTCTTTTTGTACTATAAGAAAAATAGCATTTTGGGATATTAGTTTAGTTGTTACAATTTTGATGTTTCCAGTATGATAAAAGTTTTGGTTAAAGTGAAGATTACAGTCTGAGAGTAGCGTTATTTGCCGATAATTTTTTCCCCAAGCTGAGGTGGCATGGTTTTTAGAATTTGATCAATCAAATTCCCTTAATGGGTGCCAATTAGCCACTTCTAAAAGATAGCAACTATATAAGAAATTGAATTAAAAATAGTGATATTTTTAAATTATTAAACCTTACTACATATAAGAATATAGTAATCATATAAAGAATTGATTTTTCTTTTTTAAAATAGTTCAAAATTAAAATTGATAGAAATATGATACTAGGGAATATAGTGGTAAAAATTCTGTAAATTATAAAATATTGAATTTATTTTCTTAATGAAAATTACATTTAATAACTTCTACTTCAAAAATAAAATGAAGAATTTGAGGCTTGGTCAAAGAATTTTTGTAATTACCATATTATGCTGTGCTGTACATATATATATACCATATTATTCTGTCAAACATTTACGCTAAAGAGTATAAATCTTTAAATGCTGTGATTTTATGTCATAAATTAATAATAAAGTTTTTATTTATTTCAATGAAAAAATAGCTAACTTTTTCCTTTCACATTTTGGAAACCAAATGCCAAAAGTAAAAATAATGCACAGTAGGTTTAAAAATATAATAAATTGTACAGTAAAAAACATTTATTATGAAAAAATCTCTTTGGGTCCATCTCATCGCAAAGTACGATAAACTGAGATGAAAGCACAAGAGCCATAATTCCGAAAAGATTCAAGTAAAAGTTATCGATTTGTAGTTTTCAATAAATTTTAAAATGAGGTTAGACATATTTTATGAATTAAATATAGTTGCTTCATCATGAAAAATTAACTGGAGGAAATTGTTTATTTTTAAACTGCGTATTGGATACATTTATCTTTAGTATTGTACATGCTTTGTTTTTTACTTCACATTAACACATTTGTTGCCATTTTTTATTTGCTTTCGCTAGATGTTAATTTAAAGTCTGCTGTAACTTAATTATTTTCGCTTCCATAGATATACGAATTTGAATATTTTCAAAATGAAACATCTGACATCAAGACAAAATGCGAAATGACGTTAGCAAATTGCAACTGTAATATGTTTCTGAGGAACTGAATTCGTTCTTGAACTTAAGTGGACAAAGCTGATTATAGCTGAAATAAGTCAGCTGTGTTGTTGCGCCACCTGTTATTTATTTCATGAAACGTAAACAGTATTTGTTTCAAAACTTTCTTGTTAAGCTTTTCTGGCATAAAATGTTTTTTATCAGATTATCTGTGACAGCTTTTAATACGCACAACAGAATTTTTTTAACATAGAATCTGGGGATAATATGCAAGAAAATACAGTAAATAAATATAATTCTATGTTTGCAGAAAATAATTAGAATAAAATTCTTACTTTCAGTCTTCTTTAATTTCATTATGATTTTTTAAAAGATAAGTTTAGAAAAATTATGAAAGGAAATCTTAGAAGATATCAATAGATGCAGAGTGCATTTTATACGGCATATGCTGTGCAAGGTAGTAATCTATCTGCCACTGACCTGACTGATCTATTGCTTGCCAGATGCCCTTCCAGCAACTTTTTACTGCACTCTATGTCCCTTCTCTAAGGTTAGTGTTAATGCCTGAATTAGAATCCTTGAAACGGAGACTAATATTGACTCTTGTATGCTGAAAGCTTTCATTCAATAAGCAATCATATGCTTTCCAACAGTCAGAGATAAAGGTTGCTACCAGGCTTGACTTTCTCTTTCAAATTTTGTAATAACACTTCTTTCATTCTATTTTCAACTACTTTCATGAAAAATTTGTTCAATTCTCTCTCAGCACTTCCAAAAACCCATATTCCATCAACTTTCTTTCATCTATTGAACTTGTGCTTCTAAATTTGCTTTCATCAATTTCCACCGTTGAGGCAGACTTCTACTCACAACAAAACATTTTCTAATCAGTCACCTTGTGGTCATTACATATAACTTTATCAAAAGTCTCTTTCACCTACTTATACAGCATTTGCAACATCAATACTCACAGACAATTGACTGTGAGAAAACTTGGAACTTTTTCATATGCTTTTTGTCACATCATGATTATTATTAATCATTCACCTAGCGTCTCCATTCATACTTGTCGCTGAGGTTCATTCTTTTGATAAGTTTATTTGTTCATCACATTTGCGACAAAAATAATATTTAAAAAATAACCAATGTTCATACATCATTATTACCTTCTTTCTTATTTCTTATTGCCATTACTCTGGCAGAATCTCTTAATTTCTCTATTTCAGCTCATGGTTCTCTAATTGCAACTCCATTTTAGCACATATTATTTAGGTGAGCTTAAATATTATAAATAAAATTTTGCTACATAAAATGTGAGATTAAAAATGTAAATGTCACAAATTGAAATTATCAATTTTAATTAATTCTCAAGCCTAACTTCTTGTGAAGTCAAAATCACATGCCATGCATATATTTTGCTTATGATGATTTTAAATGTTTAAATAACCATACATATTTAACAATTCATTTATTTTCAAAGATGATGCTTAAAAATTAAAAAAGGAACTGAACAAAACTAAATTGGATGCCTTAACAAAATTTAAACTTAAACCTGCACAATTATATTTTGTAAGAAATCTACATTAAGTATTTGGCATGTCCCAAGTGCTGAAGCGCCATCTAGTGATGATTTGACTCCATTGAGATAATTCACCAATACCAACTTGCTTTTGATGAAATGATTTGGCATGGGGAAAGAAATCACCAAATTTTACCACATTAGGCTACCTTTTGCTCTTGGTGTGCTGTGAATGTAATATTAATTTTAGTCAAAACTTTAATTGTTCATTTGAGTAAGGGAATGATAAAAAAGTGCTGGAAATAAGTTATTCAAAATTTTCAAATAATTATTTTACATAACATTTGTAATAATAAATATTTAAAAAAAAATTTAGGAAATTTTTATAAAATTTTTTGTTTAAAACACTAATTAGAAGTTTGACTATTTAAAGACTTTAACTTTAAGAAATATAATGTTGATTAAAACTTTTATTTCCTTCTAATATCCTGGAGGTTCAATAAAAATTTCATATTCTTCACACTAGTTATTAGTGTTATTTAAAGACTTAATTACA
The DNA here is from genome assembly GCA_026290005.1 of Latrodectus geometricus. Taxonomy (NCBI): domain Eukaryota; kingdom Metazoa; phylum Arthropoda; class Arachnida; order Araneae; family Theridiidae; genus Latrodectus; species Latrodectus geometricus. The sequence goes on from JAPDSC010107384.1 coordinate 187,637, forward strand.
AATTCTTTAGTTTCTTTTCTAATATTTTGTATAAAATATGTATTTTCTTGAGCATGTTGATGTGTTTTATCTCTATTTTCTAATAATTTTGGGGATCATTCACTTCATTCAACTACAACTCCCAAAATTCCAAGAAATATAGAAACAAAATTGATTGCATCATGACTTCTGAAGTTCTTATGTTCAAAGTTTTTGTCTAAATCTGTTAATTTCTTTAGACTTGACAAAATTTTTTGTGATGAATTTATGTCATGTTTGCTGCATACCTCTTCAAAACTAAATTGTGCTGAGATAGTTAGTCCTCTTGTCTTTGGTTCATGGGATTTGAATAACACCTTGGGTTTAGGTGTTTATAGTGACTTAGAATCCACTAATCTAATCTCTGCACATGGGAGCTAATCACCAATCTAATTAGCTCCCATGTGCAGAAAGTAGCTATTGAGCAACAAACCAACATGTGTCTTAAACACTCTTCCAATTCTTGCTTGTTAATACAAGACATGTGAAGCATCATGCTTGCCATCAAGACATGCTTGCCATCGTCTTTTCAGACATGAGTTGTCTTGCAATCTTGTATAATATGGAAGTAGCTCCAGAAGGTGAAAGTCTCAAAAATCATCTCTGGAACAAACGTCAAAAAGAAAGAGATGCTTCTAAGTCAGCGTTTCCCAACCTTTTTTGGCCAAGGCACACTTGTTGCGGGGGAAAAAATCACGAGGCACACCACCATTAGAAAATGTTAAAAAATTAACTCTCTGCCTATATTGACTATAATAAAGTAATTCTCTTGAATAGGAATCAAATAAGCACAAAGAAAGTATTTTATAATTACTTTATTATGAAATATTAAGTAAACAGAATAGTGAAAAATTATAAAATACTTTCAGTGCGAAACCTGCACCTGTTTGGCTGAACACAAAGCTGATATTCTGGCTGGAATCAAAAAAAGACACACACGTAGCTCTTCGTCAGCAGTTCTGTGTCTCTCTCTGTATTATGTTTTCATAGCAATCAGGCTTGAAAAGCTAATCTCACACAAATATGTAGTTGAAAAAGGGAGCAATGTCAAAATAGCTTTGTTTGCCAGAAGGGGGAACTCCTTGGCAGGATCCAACCCAAAACTATCCAAAGGTAGATCACCATTTTGTCTCAGTTCAATTAGTCCTCCTGCTCCTGTAAAGTCATTTCCTTTCCAACAACTGATGCTGAGCTATAAGGGTCCCTAACCCAGTCAAGGCATTCAGTGGAGACTGAAGAAAAATAAAATGACAACTTCTCCTCAAGAGTTTTTAAATGCTTTATTATCTCACACAGTGCAGCAGTGTGAACACCTTGTCATTGCATGGTGAGTGTGAACATTTCAAGATTGCCACTTTTCACGTGTTGATGCCAGAGTTGCACCTTTGAACGGAATCTATTTATTTTATCTGTACTTGTAAGCAGGTTTTCATTTCGGCTTTGCATTCGGGTGTTCAATTCATTCAGATGATGAAATATATCTGCCAGGTATGCCAGCCTTGCACACCACTCATCACTTGCAAGCTGCTTTGCGTAATCTGACCCCTCATTTGTCAGAAACAATTTAAGTTCCTCCCGCAGCTCATACACACGAACCAAGACCTTGCCACGCGACAACCACCAGACCTCCGTATGAAACAGCAAGGTTTTATGCTTTGCTTCCATCTCCTCATACAAAGCTGCAAATATGGGACTTTTCATGGGTCATGACTTTACAATGTTTACCATGCGCACAACATCATCCAACACATGAACTAAGGCTGATGGTAAAGTGTTGGCTACGGGGGCCTCACGGCACACCACAGTGCTTCAGACGGCACACTGGTGTGCCGCAGAACAGCGGTTCCCAACCGCTGTTCTAAGTCATAAATGAGGGGTCACAGAGCATATAAAGAGGTGAATTGGCTAGATTAGTTTTTTTTTATAATAATGCCCTGTAATAATTCTAAAACAAGCAATACCCTTTGTCTAGGAGGGAGAGAAAGACAAGAGTGCTGCTGGCCATCTAGAAGACAAGCCTACTATTTTCCATCAGCCAAGTTCGTTCCTATGAGCAAAAATTGTCCCTTGTCTGATTTTGCTCACAAGAAGTCTCTTAGGATTTCGAAGAGGAACTGGATAGGAAGATGTATGTAAAGCTAAAGCTTTCCTAGCCAAAAGGTCAGCCCATTCATTCTTGTAAAGGGCCTAAGATCTATTAGAGGACAATCTCTCTTCCAGAACAAAGAAGATAGTTGATATGTTGTTTACACTCAAGTTCAGAGGCATAAAAATTATAATCAGATATGGTCTGAATCACAGCTTGAAAAACAAAGATAATAATGTTTTACCCAGTTGTTCACCGATAATTCTAATAGCCATAAATATTCCAAAATTAATTATGCAACAAAATAATCAAGTATCAAAAGGCTGTCGAAGACTGAAAAACTTGGAGTGAGTTCCGGCTCTAGTTCTGCCAGCGGAAGAAATGGCTGACTCTTCCACACAAAAATCTCTAACCATTCTTCCAGGCAGGTTGTATTAGCTTAAATTTAGTATGAAAAGAAATTAATTAAATTATAAGAATAGTTACATCTCCATATATATTCCACAAGGTATGAATCATATTGATTTAACATATAATTCATAATCTGAACAGATCTTTTGATTGTTGACCAAGTACCTTGATAGTATTTGTATAAATACATGTATCGAGGTCTTTAAACATCAAACCATGATTAATTGTTAATTGTATGCTAGCCCTTATCTGAAAGACAGTCATATGCTTTCCAGCTATCTGAATTATAACACAACCTAGAAGAATCACTTTAGAAACTTAAATTCCAATATAATAAACTTTTAAAATAATTTTCCCTTTGTAAACTTAAATGCAAATCCCATAAAATTTTAAAATAAAACACTTATCAGAAACTTCAAGGCTTAATAGCACTCCAAATAAATTTCTTGCATGTACACAATCAGGTTGTGTCATAAAATCATAAGAATACATCCCATGGCAGTAAACCGCAGTTTTGCATATTTACTGCTGTACTAGCTCTTAGGATTTAGTCCATTAAGTCATACTATAATTTTGAAGACTTTTAAAAATTCAAACTAGAGGTGAGCAATTCTTTCATATCAAATCAAAAGAATTTTCTTCTGTGGAGAGAGTGAATGATGACTCAAAAAGAAAGAGTCGTAGTTTTTAGAAATTTCTTTTTCTTGCTTGTAAATTGAAACCAATCACTCTTGCTCTTGTTCCATCAATCGGTAATTCCATTCTGTTTACTCATTGTAAATGCTCATTTATCAATAGCAATAGTCAAATGATTAGTGCTCTTGCCTTTGGCTCAACAGTTGTGGGTTGGAATCTCACCTTGCGCTTGGTTGTTTATAGAGGTTCTGAATCCGATCTAATTAGCTTTCATGTGCAAAAAAAATTACCCTTGACCAACAAACAAACCATTTATCAGTACAGAAACAGCAGTTCAATTACGTTCTTCACGTTCAATTTGATTTTCGAGTCAATTGTTCTTTAATTAATTGTTCTTAACTAGCTTGCTTCCCTGTTTTCTTTATTTTTTTTGACTCACTTTATTTTCTTGGCTACATCAGTAGTTAATAGAATTTATCTTGTAATCTTTCTCCTCTATTTATTTATATATCTCAATAATTTTCTGTCATAATCATGTGGAATTCCTTTTAAAAATTTATTCATCCTATATATATATATTTAAATTTTATTTGTAGTTACCAATTTGTAATTTAATTCTTAATTGAAAGTAAAATTTGGTTTCCAAAGACTAAAGTTTTCATTTGAGGAGTGAATTAACGAGTCTTGACAAAGAAGTGGTTCCATTCAGATGCTTAAAATGAATAGTTTTGTTCATCTTTAATTCAAATAAACAACAGAAGTAAAGTAACCGTTTTTTATTTGGATAATAAATCAACTAAATTCATAAAACTTTTTTGCCACTTGTTAATGTGCATCAAAATCATTCTTGTTGTCCCCCCCATTGACAATATTTTTAATCTGATTCTGATTGAATTGGTTGGGGTACCATTATCTCTACAGCAATGCTTTTCCCTATATTATTTATGATAATGTCTTGTCCAACTGATGTTACAATTTGTTCTATTCATACAATTTTAGTAATTGCATTAAAAGCAAGTGAAACTGAAAAATTTACAAATCAATCAATTTATTCTGTGTAAAGTCACTTGATTAGAGTAGCTTGATTAATTTAGACTTTTTCTATAAATTTCTTATGCATGTTAATATTTAAAATACTTGAAAACCTCAAAATTTTCCAAGGCAGGCATATAATATTTTTGAAAATGCATGATCTCTTAAAATTTACAAGGAATGAAAATGTAATAATGACATTATAATTTTACAGCTGTTTTGATATAATACAGGAGTCTCAAATATCTTTTCTATTTAACTTTTTTTTTCTATATAATGAAAATAAAAACACTACATTGTTAAAATAGAAAATGGTAGAAGCAAAATATACCTAAAAGCTACTTATTAACTGCTAGACTCTCTCTCTCTCTTCCCCCCCCCCTTGTGATCCAATATCATCACAGGTACTCTTGCCTTGAAAGGTAGGGGAAAAAGAGAGAGAGAGAGAGCTTGGCATACATTTTGAAATTTCCTTTTGGCAACATAAGTTTATGAAAGAGTTTTTACCTTATTTCTGTATTAAAACAAACTACCACCATTGAAACATGTTATTCAATTTAATTTAGGGTATTGTGATGTTAAATATCATAAAATAAGCTTTTGAAAATGAGTTACTATGTATTAAACAATTAGAGATGTGATGTATTAAAATTATATTTAAACACATTTAAAAATAACTTAATGCAAAACCATTTTATGAAATATATGCTAAAAAAAAAAAAAAGGCAAATTGCAGCTTATGCTTTTCCAATGATATCCACATATTTTATTCTGCAAAAACTAACATGAAGTTGCCTGAAAAAATCAAGTAATAAAATGTGTTCATCCAGTTTATTTTTCTTTTTTAAATATCCTGATTGAGCTTTTACAATATTATAACATTTTACCTAGACTTTCTAAAAAATTTTTGTTAAGAGTTGTTTTGAAATCAGGTGCCAATAAAATTATTGAAGTGGGAGTGAGTATAAACTATTGAAATAAGAGCTGTATGATATGTAGTTAACCACTTTGGGAAATGTTAAATTAGAAGTTATTAAAGTTATAAGTATAGTATAATTAAGGATAATCCAGTGCAGAGGTTTGATGAATGAGCACCAATGCTATTGAAGCATAAATTTATTATCAGTAACAAAGCATGTTTGATTTTCATTTGGGCTGCTGTTTGTAAATACAATGTATTAAGTATAAGGTTTTATAAAATTATATATTATTTAGTTTCTTATTCTAGCATATTTTCATAACCAATTTATCCTTTATAGTTTAAAGTTTTTGTGCATTTTGTGAGTTATTACATATTCTTGATTTATGAAAAACTATTACTCGGTCCTATTACAAAGTGATCCTAACTACCTACATCACCTCATAATTATGCCATCCCACCCTTTTTGCATAATTATTATTTTCATACGTTTTCAGAAATAATTTGAGTCTAGAAAATTGACTTTACCACCTTAAGGATTCATTTATTCATAGAAGATTAATTTGACTTATTCCTCTTCTTTAGCATTATCATTCAAGAAATTTGAGACTTGTATCAGATTGAAACCACAAACTTTTGCCAAATGACCGCTCTGACCATCATACATTGGAATCCCATCTGTTTCCTGTCATTTGTCATCTTGGTAGCTTGAGTAATATGTCAAATAGATTCCTTCCCCCATATTTCTTAAAAGTAATGTTGATAAAAGGGAGATTGCTTTTTACTAAGTCCTAAAATTCTGCTTTAGTGCATTTGGGACTTGAAATCTTATATCCTTATTATTGCTTCAATGTTTTGTCTTATAGCAAATTAACTTCTTCCAACTCCAAGGTTGCTGGGAATCTACTCTAAAATAACCATCTTGCTAATAGATTAGTTTATACCAAAATATGTGTCCAATATTTTATTTTCTCTACAATATGTTTTTGTAATCTAAGTTGTGTGACCATAGAAATAAAACGTTAAATAATGCATTGTGCTGGTAACAACCTGCATTAGAGTTTTACTTTGTTCCTGCAAAAAAAAAAAAATAATAATAATAATAACTGCTTTTATTATTATTATTCTATTTCACCACAAACATGATAAACCTTGGATAGGGACGTCTTTATGTTTAGCAATAACTGATAAAATTAAGTTCCAAACATAAACCATTTGATTGAGCTGCTGTTGTACATTCTCATGCAGGTTTAAACCACAGAAAATTAAAAAAAAAAAAAAATATTTAAAATGTTCAATTAAGGTATAATAGATAAAAGATGATCTGAAACATAATAAAATGAAGCCTTTTGAAGTGCAACTGTGTAAAACATTTTTTTTATGTTGTTTGTTCAGCATATTTGTTTTAAGTAATTTATTCTTATTTATAGATAATGGACGAAGCAAGCTTAGAAATAGTTAATGCTGGGGAAATGTATCCCAAACTGGCATTTGTTTCAGATGATGGAATATGTTCTATACCTTATACACTATTAAGTGGAGAAAATCCTGTATTTAGAGGGTGTACATCTGAAGGCATTATTATTATCACAAATTATCGACTATATCACTCTGAAGGAACATATATTAATATTCCACTTGGTCTAATTGACTATCTTGAGTGTAGAGACATATTTTACTTATACATTTATTGTAAAGATGCACGTACATTTAGGTAAGTTGCATTTTTATTTATTAATATGATTAGATTTCACTAAATATATATATATATATAAATCTGATGAATTAACCTTTTAAATTTTCAAATAAATCAGTTTTATTAATTTTTGCAATCAAGCCTTTTTTTAAAATATCTAAGTTTGATAATGATATATATAGTAAGATGTTATTATATACTCTTGCGTAAAAGATTGATAACTTACTACCTCTTAAACTACTGAACTACCCAAAGCTCAGTCATTTATGTATTTATTATTATTTAGTTTCTAAATAATTAATAAAATATTGAATAATAAAATTTGCTTTAATAAATGTCAAGAATGAAGATTATTTTTATTGAGTTCAGCTCCTTTTATAACATAAAAAAGTTAGTTTTAAATTATTACTGCTTATAGTTTAAAAAATACTAAAATTGAAGGTCTACTGTGGAAGTTATATTTGTATTTAAAAAAAAAATTTCCAAATTTTTTTCTTAAATTTTCATTTTGTAAGAAAATTTATTATTCAGTCAAAACATAATATTCATGACTGAGTAGTTGTCTAACATTACTTTTTTATTTTTTCTGACAGATTATACTGTTTTGTAATTGCTGCTGTGTGCTCTCTTAAAATTTCAATTTTTTTTCATTTATTTATAATAAAGCTTAAGTATATTTTCCTGATTTTATATAGTATAATTTATTTACAGTATTTTTAGACTTGAAAAGTTTATTTCCAATGTATGTAAGTGTTAAAAGTTATAATTTTTAACAATAGTTATCTGTTTATATAATTTTTAATTATTTTTCCAGGTGTATTTTTGATAACACTGAAGAAACACAGAAATGGTTTAAAAGACTTCAGAGTTGTATTAAGTTACCAGAAAAGATTGATTTATGCTTTGCATTTCGCTTTCTGTCTTGGACAAGAGAAGAACAAAAAGATAATATAGTATCACAAACTCATTGCAATCTATGGTGTAAGATAAATTTTTCTAATAATACTATTTCATTAAAATTCTATTGAATTACTATTTTTTGAAAAAAGTGTTTAAAAAAATAATGATTATAAATAAAATTTAGATGGCATTCATTTATATAGTTTTGATATATGAATGTACGGGAATTTATATTTTTTGTCTCAAAAATTAGAATTTTTTTAATTAACTATTTTCTGATTATAACTCTACTTCTGGGTAGATACATATAGTCTCCAAAAATAAAAATATCTTGTATTGTACAACATGACTTAAAGCAGCAACTGTGTCAATGTTTTAGCTGTTATTTTGTCCAAAATAATTAACATTAGTCAAATGCAAAACTGATGTAAAAGTATTGATTGTTGGTTAATTTAATTTTACACTTATGAAGTAAAACATGGTATCAAAATTAAATAATGTATTGAAATTTGTAACTTTCATTCAGAATTTTTTTTAAAATTATGCATGACCTTTGAAATTGAATGTAATATTAATGTAAGTATACAATTAAAACAAATTTATTATTCTGTTCTTAGTTTAAATTAAGGACTTCTTTTCTTTGGGCTTTTTTTTAGTGCACTAGTTTAAAAATATACATTTTATTTATTCATCGAGAAAGCCTACAAAAGTTAATTATTTTTTGGTCACTTTATAAAGTTGTAGTTGTGCTACACAAGGTGCAATATTACCCACTTTATTATTCCTAATATGTTTTTGTGTGTATATAGATTATATCAAATTTGTAGATACAAATTTTCAGGGGAGATAAAGTACACTTAGACATTGAAAAATTACTTTGCAGTGTATGTTCAGAAAGGCTTTTCTAGCATAGTAGTGACAATACAAAACACAAGAAAAATGTGAAATGAACAAGATGAGAAAACATGCTTATTATACAACAAAAATGCTGAAATATCTGACTTTTATGGATAATAGATGTTGCTACATTAACTGAAATATCTGATGACATTTCATGCATACATGTGGTTATTGTTGTTACTATCACTGTAAAACTTAATTTTGCATGCCAAACAGAGTGGTAGTAGGAGGGAACTCTTAACTTTATTAAATATTTTTAAATTCAAAATCTCATTTTAAATTTCTTTATATTTAACTAGTGTTATGTTATATGACACACCTTCACTTGTTCAGCCATCTCTTAAAGCAGAAATAATTTCAAAGTTTCACCAATTGCTACTGTGAGGTCAGAATGCAACTTAAAGTCTTAATTTATCGTGTAATTTTCTAATTGCAGCTAAGAAAGATTGAAATATTTTTTTATGCAATTTTGAAAAATGTTTGAATTTTATTAATTTCCATCAAGTTGCTAAGTGTTAGATTTTTGGAAATATATCCTTCTGAAGCTTGCTTTGACAAGTTATCAGAAGAGGCTAGTGCTTATGCTTTGTATTTAAGCTGGTAACTGGGGGCAGAATATTTGAATCTCATTTTTTGCTACTATGACATGTGTCAACTTTCTCATATGCTGGGTAGTGTTAGTTTAGTATTAAATATTTAATTTTTATTTTCATCTATAAATAATCATCATCTAATTGTGATGATGGTGTTCTTTTTTATTGTTTAATAAATCTCCAATTTGGTCACCCGAAGTCTAGTTATTTTTCATCATAGTTATTTAAATCAGTCTTGGGTGTCAAGATTTTAGACTTCTACAATATTTTAAGACTTCATTCTGCAGTAATTTGTGCTTCTCTGTTCATGTGGAAATGTGAAATAACTAACATGAACATTTAGTTGATTGATATGCATCTGACATACATGATCACTGGTTACAATGGATGAACTGCACAGCAACTGTATGTGCAATGTAACCTCAGGGAGAAAATTCCTTGCCATACTTTTGTTGCATACTTGCACCAGATATTATCTGACACAGATATTGGGATCATACAGGAACTTTAGCAAGGAATAAGAATGTCAACCAGTAGATTGCTGGGTCTTGTATAATCTTTGTACCATATCAATTATATTAGTACTTCCTATATGAGTGCCAACAAGATTGTGCATATTAACAACATGCACTTCTATCACATTCAGCATCTGCAGTATTATTACTAAAAGCCAATGCATGGAAGAGGTCACCATTTTGTTTACTCATACACCAATCTTCATATTGTTTAGAAAGTTTATTTCACAAAGCATCCATTTATGGTTGAAGGAAAATCCATATGCAATAAGCCTTTGAATAATTTTCAGTAGCCATGTAGCCTTTGAATAATTTCAGTAAATTTTTGGGCCATATCATTGGAGTCCACCTTGTAAAGTAATATTTGTGTCCCCAACATCAGTACTTTTTGGCTAATAGCAGTTGCATATAATTTGCTTCTCCTTCTAGTATTGTTGCAACTGTTATATGATAAATATATATCTGTTGCAATGTGTTCTTCTATTTGGATATAGCCTAATGGGCTCCCACCCAATGCAACATTGATGTATATCTCTCTGAATGCAAGATATGGTCAACAGGTGATTGGAAAGCCAATCCATAGTTCCACTTGATTACCAGACCTCACTCCTATTAATTACTTCCTCTGAGAGTGCATTTAGACATTGATGTATGTAACTCCCAATAACAGTACTGAGAATCTTGTAGCATGTATTGTGCCATTGCATTTTAAGTCTGAAACACACCCGATATTTATTACTAACTCTGCAAGATTTATGGAGATGGCTTACATCATGCCTTAGATGGTAATTTCATACTTACAATGATAATTTCTGTCCAACAGTAATTCAGATATTTTTTTCTTGTGTTTTGCATCATTATTATCGCACCAGGAAATCGCTGTGATTTCACAAAGTATGAGTGTGCTTTTTATCTCCTAAAAATTTGCAGTCTCTATACTGATACATCCTGTTCATAATAAACGCCTAAAATAGAAAATGCCTAACTTTATTAAAATTAATCTTAAGGCATGATTGGGGTGCAGGCGTCTATACTGTAAAAGTTACTTGCACCTCTTTTATTAGGCTTATCGTGGAGTATAGTTCTGCCATCTTCTGTAGTGCTTCTGATGCTAACCTGGAAAAACTTGAAAGAATACAACATAGTGCTGCTAGAATCATTGCAGGCCTACGCAACAGATTCTCTAATAACTCATATCTTTATGAGTGCGATCTCCAACCCTTAGAGGTGAAAAGAAATATTGCTTTACCAAGTACTTCAACAAACTGATGAGCTGTGGTGATCAATATAGAACCTCACGATATCTAATTAATTAGGACATCAACAAAGGTTAAAATATAATAGTCCGTTTTCTCAAGCACTCAAACAATATCTGTTGAGCCCTACTGCTTTACTTCCTTGCTTGACCCTGTCCTTATACTCCAAGGAGTCATTTTCCATTCCAATTTAATGCCCAATGTCAATAAAACATCAGACCACCCAGATTTGCTGAAGCAACTGGCTCTTGAAACTATTGTCAGGATTCCACCCAATGGAGTCAAGATCTACACTGTTGACAATCAATTGGAATCCAATAGAACTGGCAGTCATGTTTTTGTTGAGCTCCACAACCTCTCCATCGAATTCCAAATAAGTAATACTGATCACAGGTCTGTCTTTAGATCAGAACTTATCGCAATGATGAGTGGTCTTTCCCTACTTTCCAACATCACAGAAGAGAAAACAGTCTTGTAGATCTGGATCCTGTCAGACAGCTGATCCTCAATCCAGCATCTCTCTCCTTGGCCTTCCATCTGCAACTGCACAAGTAGGGCTATTCTACAATTATTAAAATTTCTCTCAGATCGGCACCCTATCCATCTACAGTGCGTCCACTCGCACGTTGGCATTCCCAGAAATGAGGTTGTCAATGGTCGGCTCTTCAGTCCCTAAAGACCCCATGCCTTTGTCACCTCTTTGACCCATGGCCAAAGAGCTTGCTTGCTAATCTTGCATAGAATTTCCTGCTCACCCATGGTACTTTCAGAAACATCTCGAAGCTGCTGTAACATTCAGGGCCTCTAGAGTACATCAGACAATATTCTCAATGTTTTCTACTGTCTACCTGAGATGCATTGCTTTTGAGAGTTGCAAAAAAACTTTTCCTCCATGCCCAAAATGCAACATTGGCCCCTTCTCTCGTCAGCATATTCTGCAATGTATGGGCTTCTCGTGTGAAGAGGCTGCGGCTGATCCTCAGCTGTTTTTGGACTTTCTGAACATTTTTGGCTCATGCATCTGGTCTAGTTTTACTAAACCAGGTGGGGGATTAGTCCCACCACCACACCCTGTTTACAGTACCCCATTAAACTTCTTATGAATTGACTTACAATTTGAGTTAAAACACTGATTTTGCATATTTATATAAAAGTTTTGACAATTGTTAATGGTTTGTACTTATGAATTTAAGAATTGTTATTAAATAAAATCACATTTTTTCTCGTTGATCAGTCTTAATACTGTTATCTGAGTAAATTTATTTATTTCAATCTCTCTTATTTTTTAACCTTTCCAGCTCAGTGTTCCATGTGATGGAACACTAAATTTTAAATTGTTACCAAACCGTTGCATTTAGAGATAAATGTATCAAATTTTTTTTAAATGTTCTTTAAACGAGCTTCTTTGATAATAGATGGTAACACCACACAAGGCGACAAATAATTTTCAATTATTTCATGTTATTTAAATTCCTTTATTTTTTAGAAATTTTTCCCAACTTTTTTTGTGATATAAAAATAAATGTTTGGAAAAAATTTCTGTGTTATTTTGTTGCCTGTCAATTGAACTATTTATTCTATATTACTTTAAATTTTTTACGCATATAGTATATGTAGAATCATTGAATAAAACAAGGTGTTCCATCCCCTGGAACACTGCACTGCAACGGCCGTTTTCATTTCCATTGTCAGTGCAGGATTAGCTTTGAACGCAATGATGAGGGAAACATCTGTGTTTATGTTTACTGTTTTTCTCTCTTTCGGGGGAGAAATGAACTTTTGCTTAGGAATTTACAGGGAAGGATTTCTTGTAAGGAAAATATTTTTACACCTTTTTCGGCCTCTTGAATTGGAAAGCTTCAGTTGGGTCTAAGATTATATCAGTTATTTCGCATCATCTCTAGGTAGAAGGTGCATGATTTTTATGTTCTCGATTTTCCTTTTTGCTATTACTTATTTTATATTACTGTATAGATATTTTTTTGAATTTATATATTTTGGTTTATGCTTTTTTATGCAAATAAAATTTAATTTGTAACTCATTTTTTAAATTTCTTTATTGCTAATAAATGGCATGGAGAGGTCTTAGTCTTTCTGAAGCAATAAAAATGCTTCAAGAATTGTCTGTGGTAGTAAATCTGAGAATGCAGATAGTGATAGTAATACAGAGGAATATGTTTCTATACCACTTGAACAGCCTCGATCTGATAGCGACGATGTATTGCTTGTAAGTGAAGATGATGGCGATGATTTATTCCAACCAGGCCCCTCTATGCAGCCCCAAGACCTTACTTGGGTAACTAAACAGACTGTGCAGAAGTCGCTACCTGATTTTACACTGATAAGTTGTCAAAGTAAAGGTATTTGGGACTTGTGTGAAAAAAGCCCCCTTTCAATTTGTCTAGAGCTTTTTCCTTACCAATTAAATGAAGTTATTCTTTTGCAAACCAATCTTTACGTATGTTTTTATGTATAGCATAAAAATAACTTTTTCATCCTTTCCCCTTTTTTTCGTTGGGTTGTAGAGTAGCAGTCCTATTAAGTCTGCTACAAAGGTATAATACATTGTTTTTTCATTAATATACGAAAGATTTGCGTGTTTCACTGCAATGCTCGCTTTTCATAGCCCTTTGCAGTGGAACACCCACAAAATCGAAATGGTCTGGTCAATCTTTACCAGATTTTTACTGTACACTATTTAAGGCCTAAATAGACAGCCTATAAAATTTTTCCTTAATATTTCTACTTTAAAGGGTAGTTGCGTCAGAAAGGGTTAAATATTTAACCTATTATAATGCTGTCATTGGAAACGTTTAAAAGATATCATTCAATTTTACCTAATTTAGTAATTCTAATTTTTTCCCTTTTATAAAGAATTACTTTAAATATTTAACGTGTATTATTTTTTGTTTAGTAAATCTTAATTTTAATTTATGTAATTTTTGGCAATAATATGTCAAAACTATTGATAAGTTTTATTTCAATTATATTGCCTTAAAAAATATTCAAGTATTTAAAAATCATCTAGTTATCTTTTTAACTTACTGGCATTTAACTGAAATAAATTCTCAAAAAAGATGTAAAAGATGTTTTATTGATGAATAACTGTATGAATTTACTAGTACTAATTCAAAAGACTAATTCAAATAATGATTTAGTATTTTAAATTTAAATTGCTGAAAGCTTTTTGTTTTGAAACATAAATAAGGCTTTAAAATTTAATTAGATATTCTTAAATTTACTCGTTGTTAATTAGGAAAAGCTGTAGATGTTTAAAATTTTAGGTATATTAATTGAACAAAGAAGATAGGAATAAATAGATAATTCTGAAAAATCGATTTTTAGGAATTGCAAAATTTCAATTATTTTTTTGACAAAAAGAATTGAAATTTTAAATTCAATGTTTAAATAAAATATTTTATCTATAAAGCTACAAATTATAACACTGTTAGTATATTTCTGTTTAAAAAAATGACTTGCTAACTTTTTGGGTTCAATTCCCACTTTGCGTGGTAATGTTTATAGGAATTCAGAATTCCCTTGCAGTTTTAGGTTCCAGAATCAAACATATGACTATTATAAATATATTTGTGTCCTTCAGAAAAACATGAAAAATCTTAATTTTGCAATATTTATGAATTTAGAGATAGAATAATAAAAATAATATTTATTGTAATTAAAAAAAGAAATTCCCTTTAAAAGTGTTCTGTTGAATATTTCACATTCACTATGACAACTCAACATCATTTTTTTTACAAATATCGATCTATAGTCCATGAGGAAAAACTTAGTTTTTTAATACAAAACTGCAAACTCTTATCATGACTAGTTAAACTAATGAAAAAATGTTTAACATGAATCTGTGAAGTGATGCTTGCTAAAACATAATTTTCATAATAATCAACAAAGTTGTAACAGTATCAAGTTAAAGTTAGATGATTATATTCATCAGTCTCTCTTCCAGTTGGCAGTTTCTACAATCTTTGAGCTTTAGTTTTTTCCCTTAAAATGTTAGATTGGTTATGAAATCTGTATTGCATAAAATTACATTTTTTCTCAATTGGTTTTTATTTATTTATGCCATGACGTATATTAAAAAGATTCAACATGATTTACTTCCATTTTAATTTTATCCATGGCTCAGAGACATATCAGAACAGGTCTAGTAAGAGTTTTATGAATTGAAATCTTTCTATTTCTTGAAAGAAATCTGATATTTCAAGCTTTGTTTATAAAATTTTTTATTGAATATTTAAAAATTGGAAATTGTGTTCAAATTACTTTCTTCGAATGTAATTTATTTCATTTTATCATGATGTCTTTATTATATTTGAGAAAATAATTGCTATACATTGATATTATTTCCTTTATTCTATTTAGCTTTACTCGACACCAAAGATTCATCAGTTGAAGACATTACTTCTGAAGCAGAGCGAATGGGTTTTGATTTAAAAAGTGTTTGGAAAATTAGCAAAATCAATGAAGATTATCAGTATGTATAATTTTATTCATTAAAGATAATTTATGAATCAAATGATTTAAGAATTTTTTTTAAATATTAGATAAGGGGAAAAGATTACCAAAATTTAAATCAGCTTTTTAAATATGACACACCACATCGGGTTTGTGGTGGTGTGACATGAGTAGTGCTACTCTCCTCCATGACTTGGTTCACAGGTGCCCCACCGGGTAACAAATGAGTAGCAGTTTCCAGCCTTGTTGTGGCTAAAAAAGGGTTAATCACTCAAGTGCCCGCCCATTGGAAAAAAATAATAAATATATGACATGCATAATTTTTTTATCTCCCTAAAGTGACTGTACTAGTTCCTTATGAGGCATATTTTCCTGTATGTAATCCTCGACAAATTTTTCAGCAAATGAAAAAATGTACTATTAATAATGTGGGCATCACATAAAATAGAAAATTCACAGTGTGATTAAAAATATAATAAATTGTGCAAAAGAATATTTATTATGGAAAAGATCTGTTTGGATCCACCTCATGTCAATGTGTAATAAACTTTAAATGAAAGCATGAGATTGATCAAGAGCGATAATTCCAAGAAGATTCTAGTAAAACGTAGATTTTTATTTCTAATAACTTTTAAAACAAAGTTAAACTTATTTTAAAAATAAAATATATTTGTTTCATTAACAATTTCATGAAATATAGGAATTATTTGGGAACTGTGCAACCTTTGTTTTCACTTTACATTTAACATTGTCCAATTTGAATATTTTTAGAACAAAATAGCTCATGTCAAGACAAAACGTAAAATAACGTCTGCAAATTGGTATTATAATATCTTTCTGAGGAACCAAATTCATTCTTGAATGTTATTGGACAATGCTTATTATAGCTAAAATAAATCAGCTATGTTGTGGCACAATTTGTTATTTATTTTATGAAACATAAATGACATTTCTTTCAATAATTTCTTGTAAGCTTTTCTGGTGTAAAATATTTTTTATCAGATTAACCCTGTCGCCATATAATGCACACAACAAAATTCAAAACATTTTTAACACATAATCAGTGGATTATATACAGGAAAATATGGTGCTTATAAAGTTATCCAAAGAAAAGTATTTGTCATTCAAATCTCAGCATTTTTTGGATAAAAAAGTTAAAGAAAGTTAAATTGGCTTTATTTGAATGGAGGAACATGTTAAGAGTCCTAATGTTGTAAATAACTAGTATTGAATTTTTGAAAATTGAACAATATTATGTAATTTTTAATCTAAATTTTCTAAATCTTCCTACTTTAACATGCATAAGAATTAAGATACAAATAACATAATGAAAATAATGTATTTGAAAAAAAGAGAGAAATGTTAAATCATTTTTGAATTTTTAAGTTATAATAAATATTATTATCATAAACTAAAACATGCATTAATAAGTACTTATTTAATATTTCTTTGGAAAGAATTTTTGGTTCATAAAAATTTTGCATAATGATTTTAAAAAAGTTATCCTTTCATGGAACAAATATTTATTCAGGAAATTTGAGTTATTCTAAGTTAAATAATAAAACAGTTTCTTTTATTTTAAATTAATTCTTAAAAAAATGTTCTACCTGTTGAAGATAATTGTAATTTTGTATGTCTGAATTTTGTAATTATTTATTGAAAACTGCATTTATTGATTGATTAGTTTTTGTTTATTTCCAAATGAGCCTTGTTCTATTGCATTAAGATTTTTAAAATTATCAAATATTTTAATTTTAAAAAATTATGTATCTGCTATAATAGTTCATGGAAAAATTATTCACTATTCATTTATTTTATTATGTAATCATATGAAGAAAATTGTTACATTGTAAAAAATTGTCAGTTTATGAAATTCTCTTTGAAATTATTCCAGTTTGATTTATCTTTAATTACCTAACTCATACTACATTACATATATTAATTTTCATTTTTAATTAATTTTAATAATATTTTAGAAACCATATTGCTAAGAAAAAATAAGCATTTTCTTTCATATGCTTATGTATTTTTTAATTATTTAAATAATATGAAAATGGTTTAGAATAATTTTTCTTTTTTAATGTAAGAGTACAAAATTGTTTTTTCTTATTTTAGCTATGCTCAAGTATATTTAAAGAAAGGATTTTTATTATTAGTCCATTTTTCTTATGCATCATTTATTTGTTCTTGATATAGACTAACTATTGTGATTTCAGGATGCAACAATTCCTCATTAGCCTCGATCATTTTCTACATTTGTCAAAATCCCAAAATTTTATTCATAATTTTCTTAAAAAAAAAAAAAAAAATTTCTTTTGGATATGCAAGATTTCAAAATTGTAATTACAGATAAGGCTTTATTTTCATATATTTCTTTGCTAAACATTTCATACTGCAATTAGAACTAGTAACCAAAATGATTAGTGTTCGATTTTTCAATTTAATAATTTGTGGGATTATTTCCTGGTTTAAATGTGTATATTTTGGCTATTTATATATAAATCTAATGATCAAAGACTGTTATAAAGGATTTTGGAATATGATCACTTTCTGGGAAGATTTTTCTCATCTTCCAGAAAATGTTAAAAACAATTAATTAATATGTATATGTATAGGTATGTATCCTTTTTTAAAATTTAAAAGGGCATAAATTCGTTGTATTTTTTCATAATCTTTTATTTAACATTTTCTATGTTGAAAAAAGTTGAACATGTTAAATGTTCTAGAAGAAAAGCTTTAATATACCATGGCATACTAGACATCTAATTTAGAATGTTATAGCTAATCATCGTTATGATATGTGTCATTTCAGAAATAGTAGTTTAAATCTTATAACTTAAATTAATTTAACCCCTTTTTTGTACAAGTTCTTTGTCATAAAAGAGATATGTCACTAACTAAGAATTTACTTTAAAATAAATATTCAAATGTAATACTTATATTTCATTTTTATATGTTGAAAAAATATAAACAATTTCTATTTATTGTGAAATAATTTATCTTATTATAATGTAATATTTTATCTGACTACTAAAAATGTTGTATAATATGCAATAAACTGATTTTTCACTTTTTAAAATTTATGCCTATGATAATTACAGCTTTCGTTAATCTTTTTAAGATGTGATATGTCTGAATACTTATCTGTTAAACAAAATTAATAAAATATTTAATTTTTCGCTGTAAATATTCAAATTATTCATAAATGTTTAATATTTGTTAGCAATACTATTTGATAAAATGTAAATAAAAAATTAAAAAAATTTAAAACCCTAAATTTTAATTTTTATATTCATTTTAGTTTTATTGTAAATAAGTCTTACTTTACATGAAAGTTTGTTAATAAATGGATATATTTAAAAATTATAGACATAATTTTGTATTAATTTTCTTTCATGTAACAAAATTTTGTTCTTGTAATTATTAAAGTGAGAAAGTGATGATACTAATTCTTGCAGTCGTCAGATGGAGCAATTTATTTCTGATAACTTCTGTCTGATTAATATAAAGAGTAGACATACTTCCACATACCCACAAGAACATTTCATTCTCTCAATCTCGCTATTTGTTCTCCTTCACTTCTGTCATTGTTAAATTTAATAGTAGGAAACGATCTGCACATAATAGCAATCGTTCTTCAATTTTTCAACAACAATTTTCGAATTCTTCAACAACATCTTCCATGTCCAGTAAGCAGTTATGGAGAAAAGTGAAAGCAACTATTGGAATGTATAAGGAATTCTCTATTCCTGTTTTAAAAGCTGTAGATGCTCTACACTCTTCTCCTACAGATACCGGTAATGTCCTTCATGAACTTTTACTAGTGTCTCAAGCACTGACTCTTACAATCCTTCGTTCCTAAGGATGAAGAATCGAGCTGAAAGAACACCAATTTGTTTCAACCATCAACAAGTTTTTCCTTATAACTGCTAATTATTGAGGTTGGAACTGAAGAAAGCATTAAAGCAGGCCAATAACACCAATCCATGACTTGATAGAATCAACTATAACATGCTTCAACATTTAAGTCCAGACTACCTATCGAACTTATTGCTTTTGTTTAATAGGATCTGGTCTAAAAATAAATTTACGTCACTTTGGAGTGAAGCAATAGTGATTCTGATTCTAAAGACTGGTAAGAATCTTTCAAAAGCTTCACATTATCAACCAATAGCTCTGGCCTGTTGCTTATGTAAGACTCTCGAACATATGGTCAATAACCGACTCGTATATGTTTTGGAAAGAATTAATGCATTCCTTTGAATCAGAGTGGCTTCTGTAAAGGGAGTTCTACTGTAGATAATATGATATATTTGGAAACCCAAATACGCAATGTTTTCGTGCAAAGAAATCATCTCATTTCCATTTTCTTTAACATAAAGAAGGCATATGATCATACATGGTGATATGGAATTCTCCATAGGTTGTATAATTTTGGCTTTAAGGTTAATCTGCCAATATTTCTGGGAAACTTTTTATGCTTCCGTTTTTTTAAAGTATGTATTGATCTATATACATCCAATACTTTTACAGAATCTGAGGGTGTCCCTCATAGCTCAATTTTAAGTGTAACCCTTTTTAGCTTGTTCATAAATAACATTCTACATCGCCTTCTATCATTTGTACATGGAACATTGTTGATTGATGATCTGCAAATATCATGTCAGGGGTCCAATACACAGTTAAATGAGAGATAATTGCAAACTTGCTAATAAACTTGCTGCTTGTGTGCTGAGAATGGCCATACTCTGTCACCTAGCAAGAATTGCTGTGTCCATTTCTGCTGGAAGACTAGCCTACATAATGATCCAGTAATATACGTAAATAGTTCTCCAATACCTGTGTTCAATGAGATAAAATTTCTGGGAATAATATTCGATTGTAAGTTGACTCTTCTATGTGTATTATATCTGTGGAAGAAGTGTGGACGATAGCTTAATATCCTTGAGGTACTTTCAAACACTTCTTGGGGTGCAGGTAGCACATCACTCCTTTTAATATACCAGTCATTAATTTGATCCCAAATTGACCATGGATGTGTTGTCTACAGATCAGCTAGATCTTCTATTTTAAGTAAATTGGACACAATTCATCACTCTATTTTGAGGATTTGTTCTGGTGCATTCTGCGTGTCACCTGTCCATATTTTATATCCAATTTATCACCAGTTGCCATTAGACCTGCGACAAATGTAGCTGTCTAAATTACTATTATAAAATCATATTGACCCTTCATCATCCACTACGTTCTATGGTTCCTAAAGAATATACTTACAAGATTACAGGACGCAGCTTGTCCATTTTTGGATTTTGCGTCATAAAACACAACCAACCATTACAAGATTACTCTTAAAAGATTATATGATCCTTGCCCTATGCGCATCCCACCTTTTTTCACATGAGTTAAGAGACATTTGTTTCTTACTGACCTATGGTGATTTACTGTTGAGTCATCTGACCACTTTGCTCATCGGCCTTGGTATGACCTGACGCTTACTTTTATTTATTCCTTTGCCGAATATGAAAATCTGAATGTATTGTTTATCAACAACTGTTTTCTTCTCATCGATGTCAGTATCAATCGATGAAAATCAGATCAAATTCTGTAGTCACAGATGAATCTAAATCAGCAGGACATGTTGGCTGTGAAATTTTTTTAGTACAGCATGTCCTTTTGGACCATGTGCCAGAAAACTGAATGTGCAGAACTTTTTTTTTTTTTTTAGGATAAAAGGAAAAAACGTCGCATAATCCCTTATAATCTGCGATTATTTTTTCTGGTGAATAGTCAAAAATATATACTGCTGATAATGAATGTGGGTGTCAAAAATAAAATAAAATAAATAGTCATAAAATAAAAAAAATCCACAGTAGGTTTAAAAATATAATAAATTGTTCAGAGAAAAACACTTATGAAAAAGAACTCTTAATTAAATCCACCTCATCACAAAGTGCTATAAGCTGAGATAAAAGCAGAGATCGATTAAAAGCGGTAATTTTGAAAAGATTTTGGTAAAACTTCAATTTTTAGTTTCTAGTAACTTTTAAAATGGTGTTAGACATATTTTTAAAAAAATATATTTGTGTCCTTAATAATTAAGTATAAGAAATGAATTATGTTTGAATTGCATATTGGATACATTTTTCTTTTCCACCATGCTTGCTTTGTTTTTCACTTCACATTAACATGTTTGTATCCATTTTTTTTATTTGCTTTCGCTATAGTATTTAATTTAAAATCTGCTGTGTAACTAAGAGGTTTTTACTTCCATATGACGATATATAAATTTGAATATTTTCAGAAAAAAACAGATCACGTCAAGACAAAATGCGAAATGATGTTAGCAAATTGCAGCTGTAATATCTTTCAAGGAAACCAAATTCATTGTTGGACTTTGATTATAGCTGAAATAACTCTATCATTTCATGGTGTCGCCTGTTATTTAATTTGTGAAACAAAAACATTTATTTCAAAATTTTCTTGTAAGCTTTTCTAATGGAGAATGTTTTTTACCAGATTATCTGCAGCAACATATAATACGCACAACAAAATTAGGAACTTTTTTAACACATAATCCATGTATTATAATTACAGGAAAATACTGTAATTTTTTCTCTGCAATAAGAGATTGTTCTCATATTATTATTTGATATTCTTTTGATACTACCTTTTTCTATGTAGAATTTGTGTGAAATTTTGTATGAAATTTAATGTTTTCTTTTACAAAATGTTTTAGATGTTGCATGATATGCACTCAACCGTAATAAATAAATAGTAGCAGTGCCTATTTCATAAATTTGATTTGACTCTTGCTTAATTTTTGACAACTTATTTTAGAGTGACAATTCTAACTTAATTCTGACAAAGATAACTCTTTTTAAACAAAGTATTTATTAAATTTATTAAATTTATTATAGTACTTTAATAGTTAATCGTCAAATTGTTACTTATTCTTTTCATAAAATTTGAAATAAGAAAAATCTGAATTGCTTTGGTTATCTTATTTGAAAATGGATAAATTCAGTATAAATATATACAATTACTCTAATTTTATTTAATATACATCATTGTTTTTTTGTTTAAAAAATATAACCTGTAATAGAATTTTTAATGAAATAAATGTTGAGTACTATATTGTAAAATTTCCACAATTTTTATAAGTTTGCTAATCGATGGCAGTTATGTAAAAATTGTTTTTATCTCATCTAAGTATTATGTTACTTAGGCTTTGTCCCAGCTATCCACGTTACATAATTGTTCCATCACAAATCAATGAAGATAAATTACGAGATTTAGCCAGTTTTCGCTATTCAAGAAGAATTCCTGCTGTTGTTTGGAGGTAAAAAATTTTTAATTATCTATTGAGTAATAGAAGTTTATTTTGTATGTCTTTCTGTGTTATTAAAGTGCTAAATTAACTGTTTAACTCACCAAGCAACTTTAAATGAAAATTCTTTATTAAAATAAGTTTAAACTAACCACCAACAAAACAAATTACAGCAATAAAATCATAGAACAAAGTTTCTTTTAAAGTTGACTTGCTGTTACACTCTCTTCTGAAATATTTAAGTTTCATTTAAAAAATCAATGACTATGTATACATACAGGTTGAGAGAAATAAAAAAAAAATCACAATTTTACACTTGGTTATTACCGGTGGTAAAATACAATGATAAAGATAGCTCTTTTATAAGTGATTTAAAATTATCATTAAATCCAAACACATATGCAAATACTTAATTAACTCAAAGTTAGTTACATTGAAAATACAATCATGGATAGAACTCAGAAGTGTTAATTTGTCCTTAACTTTATTCTGAAAATGTTCCCCCCCCCCAATTTTCTCATGTATTTCATTACCACCTCTTATTTTAGGGATTACTAAAGATTCATCAGAGTTTATTCTTACCAATAAATATTGGACCCTTCTAAAAAAAAAGATTCTGTATTTGCCCTGGCCAGACCCATGAGATTCCAATTTGGCAGGATTGTTCTTAATACTAACATGGTTTCAAATTATTGTTTTAGATAACTTCTGGATTCTTAACACTTTGTTTGCCACAAACATCTTCTATGAACTAAGCAGTGATCAAATCCATACAAGAACTGTAGTAGAATTATTCTACAGAAGCATGTGTGATAAATTTTAAGAGATAATGAAAAATCACTTTCACAACTTCCTTGATAGGAATTCCACTCCATTCAAGAAATAGAATGCTTAAGGACTTTGTAATTGGCCACACCTGTGATTTGTTGCACAGTAGTGAAACTTTACACTTGCCATATTTGACTCGTGAATCAAATGTAGGTAATGGCACCAAATTCATCTTTGTAGGCATCACAAAATCCAATCAGATGAACTTATTTATTGAGTGCTATAGACCAGAATTTGACTAAGAACATAAATCTTGTCTAATGATGATAATGATTCTAAAAATTGAAACTCCAATTATGGTGGAAGTTCTTCTTCCTAGAGTAATTTCAGCAACCAAACCTTTTGAATGAATATTTTAGCCTTGCTAAAAATTAGTCCTAGAAGCCCCAACTGATCAAATAGTCTTGAAATCTGTGAAAGGGCAGATCTCTGTAACTGCACAAGAGGAATGCAAAGGTAAAATGATCTTGTTCTGGATCCCTTAGACCCCCCCCCCCAGGAACTTAACTCCTGTTTTTTATAATGTCAGTAGATATTTTAAATGACACCTGATCACTCCTCGTCTTGATTGTTCGAAGAAGAGAGGATTCATTTGACTTCCACTTGTGAAGTTTCATACTACCAGCTCTCAACATATGAATCAGCTGTACCTGAAGCACCTTTGCATCTTCCAAATCATCAGACCCAGTTAGAATATCGAAGTATAAATTCTTTTTTGCAATCTTTATTCTTATGGGAAACCACACTTTCTTGTCAATGCACTACTGCATTAGCAATCTTGTTGCTTGGTATGGTGCATACTGACTGCATAGGTGACCATGTGCAACATATACTTTTATTTTACTATCCTTGATATGTCCAAAGAATACATCATAAGTTAATTTGCAATGGATTTATCCATTTCTGATGATGCATTTTAGCCATTACAATTCTGTATTTTCTGAACCACATTAAAATGGAGAATAGATTCTACTGTGTTAATTGTTTCAGTTTTTAAAAAGTCATTTAATGAAGTCCCCTTAAAATAGATAGTAGAAACATTAAATGCTACATGAAGATTAGTTGAAATATTTTCTGGTCTCAACACCATTATGCAGCAGTAAATATTTAGAAATTCTAGGTGTGATTTCCATATGACCAAGATCCTTGTATTCTCTTAAAAACTACTGTTAAAATCCTGCATGTTCCTTGTTTTTATAAAATCTTTATATTAGACTAACTAACCTTTTATTTGCCATAAAAGTTGAATTTCTTAATTTTATATCTTCATCCACTGGAAAACCAATAGCATATTTGCCTTATTCATCTCTATGATGAGTTTTAGTAAATGACTCACAAAAAGCTTCTTAACCTGGATCTCCTTCTAATTCAAAATGTTTAATTTCCCAAAAATGTCTCATACTTTTATCTAGTTTTTCCAAAACTAAGGCATGGTGATCATCTGGATTGTTATTCACCCCACCCCATACAAAAAACCAAATAAAAAATTCTGCAAAATCAACTTGGAATCTGGCGGTTTCAGCCTACCAGGTTTTAAAAGCTTCCAATATAGAATAATATATCTACTTCTCCTGGTTTATTAAAATTTTCATCTGCCAAGATATTTTTTTCTACATCCAGATTACTGAATTCAAAATATTGCATGGGAGCAAAATCAGTTATATTTGGAACAACTAGGAATTTTGTCATTCGTTCTAGCTATCATCTCAGTTAGTAGTTTTTATTGTGCCCATAACAGAAGTAGCATTATTCCATCCAGGAACTATGATTCTGTCTTTAGTTTTAAAATTAAATTTTTCACACATCATTTACTGACAAAGCACAAAAGATTACTGTTATCTAGAAGGACTCATGTACCATGATATTTCTCAAACTTAATATTCTTAGTATTTATTGCAGAAAACGTTTTTACTTCACTTTCATTATTTTTCCTTAAGTGAAATACCCAAGCACTGTGCGGGGCGTGGAGCTCTCCTGATATTCCTGAAATTCCTCATTTTTTAAAAAAATGTCCTGAAATATCCTTATTTTTTAAAATAAATCCTGGAATTCCTTAATTTTTTATTACATTCATTTGAAAGCTTAATTTTATTTAATATTTTTCAGTAGTAAATTTTTCTTCCAGTAGAATATATTTTTTTCTTTCAACTGCTTTCTATGTAACAAGTAAGAAATTTTCCCCCTTTTTTGTTCTCTTTCAAATCGGAAATAGTGTTGCCAAGCATTCGTCTCTGCCTCATTTTCAGCCATTGGTTACGAATATCTAAAGTCAAAAAAATTTAGTTGTGGGTTTACCATTAAATTCTATTTTCTGCCTTTACAGACAAAATATTTTATTTTTAGTAGTGAACAACTATTTACAATGATGGCGAAATTGTGAGGATTATTCACCTACCTTTATGCTCATGCTTGAAATGCTTATCGTGCCATTTTAAACGATTTTGATGAGCATTTTGAAGAACTTTCATTAGCAAGTTAAGTATTTATTTTTTGAAAACATTTAATTTTCTTTTAAAAATGCCAAGGAAAATGAAATTTTCCGATAAATGGTTGGAACGGCAAAATGAGAATAAATGCCTAATTGAGACACGGTGCCGAAATGTTAATGTTCATTCTGCGTAGTGCTTCATATGCAAAAGCAAATTCAGTGTTTCAAATATGGGTTTTTGACAAGTGCTTGCTCATGCAGATGGATTCTTAATCTGAATTCTCGACATTGACTGTAGTAAATAACAAATCATGGCTTCCCAAAACGACATCAGAGAAGACAATTAAAGCTAAAATCATTTTAGTTTTTGTGCCAATAAAAAATTATTATTCTTTTTCATCTTTGAATGATTTAGCTAACATTTACATAGATATTTTTGATGATTCCTCCATAGCAAAAAATCTAAAATTATCTGATAAAAAAAGTCAGATATATGATTAATTTTGGACTAGATCCATATTTCAAAACTCCTTTTGTTTCAGGATATTGGCACTTCCTATTTTGTTTTACTTTTCAATGAAACTACTACAAAACAAATAAAGAAACAGATATTTATATCTCATATCAGTCTGATAAACAAGGAAAAAATGTCATTTGTTACTTTGAATCGTATTTTTTAGGGTATGAAGCCAATAAAATTGTAAAAATTTTATTAAGTTTCATTGAAAATAATGGTTTGAATTTAGAAAAATTGATGCAGTTGTCAATGGATGGACCAAGAATTAATTGAGCTGTTTTAAAGCTAATAAGTAGTGAACTGAGTAAGCAAAGTTTACCATTACAAATTGATTTGGGTACGTGTTGCTTACACATAATCCATGGAGCACTAGGTAAGGGTATTGATAAAATTGATTGTAATATTGATGGATTTGCTGTAGATATTCATTAATTTTTCAAACTATCTCCTGCAAGAAGGGAACATTATATTACAGTTGGAAATAATGGAAGAAACCTTAGCTAGACAGTTTCTTTCATCATGTTGAGAGCCATTGGTTAACTTTGTGGTCAGTTTGTGAGATAATCGTTAAGCAATATGATGTTCTAAAGGAATATTTCACTGTTAAAATATCTAAAGAGTCGAAATCTCCTCCCTCTGATAGACATCTTTGGATTATAAAACATTGGAAATACCCTAAAACTCTGTCATATTTGCATTTTGTTTCATTTTTTTGTAAAACTTTTGAACCATATTTACTTCTAATGGAAAAAGTTGAACCTTTATTACTTGTGATGTACAGTAAATTAAGTGAACTTCTTTGCAGTATTATGTTTAAATTTTTAAATCCAGAAGAAATCTGAAAAAATGGAGTAAAGTTGCTACAAATTAATGTTGGTTCAGGAAAAAATTGGTTAAATTTAAACAAGATTGAAATAGATCTTGTTGCAACAGCAATACTGGGAGAGCTTACAGATAAAACATTTCTACAAAGTGTCAGAAGTTGCTACATAGCGACTTCATAGCATTTGCTTCAAAAACTTCCTATAACAAATTCTTTACTCGATCTCCAGTGTTTGTCTCTTTATAATATAAAAAAAGGAAGAATCTAGGAGTTTATTTAGCAGATAATTTCAACATATTCCTCATGTGAATAAAACTTCTTGAAACTTTGATAAGATGAATGAAGATGTGACTTTGACTGTGAATGATTATGATAATGACCAAAATATCTTTAAATATTAGAACGCAATTTTCAATATTAAAGATGTTGGTGATTATATAAAGTATTCTACTCTTTCTCGAGTTGTTAAAGCATGTCTATCATTATGTAAATTCCCAATCAGAAAGAGGTTTTTCGACTAACAATTCTGTTATGGCAAAGGAGAGAGCTTCTTTATAGGAATTAACAGTTCAAAGTTTACGTATTTGTCATGGTGTTATTCAAATGCATGGCAATTCTGTTTCCTCCATTCCATATACCAAAGAAATGATGTATTATATTCAGAAATCTCATGCAAAATATGCATCATATATAAAAAAAAATCAAAAGATGCAACACAATTAGAGAAGACATAGAAGCTACTTGTGAAAAAAAGGTTAAACAATCGTAGCTGTTACAAAAAATTAATGAACTTGAGAAAGAAAAGAAAAATTTGCTTGATAATCAATGTGTAGCTTAAAAACTTTTGGATGATGCAACCAAAAAAATAGCATGTGCTATTAGTGATGATAATATGAGTGATGAGAAAGTTGGACAAATGATGATACAACCAATGCAGAGATTGCATCTGTAAATGATAAGTTAAAAAAGTGACGTCTTAAATTATCGGAATTAGATGCTAATGCATCCAGTTCAAAATGAACATTATTCAATTATATATAAATTTACTGTCATTTAAAGTATTTATGTAACTTATAAATTTTCAGAAAATGTTCAGTATAAAAAGTTTAAATATCTATCATTTTTCATATTGTTGTATTAAAAATGTAAAAACTCAGTTTTTATTAAATAGTATATTCCTTTGTAAAATGTGTTATATTCATAAAACAGAAATTAACATTTACATATTGTAATATTAATTTCTGCTTAAGTAACATTGGTTTTGTTTAATTATTGAAATATGTCCTGAAAAAAAATTTCAATTACTTCTATCCCTACACCCGACTGTATTTCAAAGTTGTTGCTTTTTACAATACATGATTTTCATCAACTGCATCAGTTTAATTATCATCAAAATGTTCCATAAAATGTAAATAAATGTGATGTATCTTTTTGCCACAGAGTGTAGTTTAGACTTACATGAGACTTAATGCTTCAAGAAAGAATTATAGTACAAATAATTTTCCTGAACAATATAAACTTTCTTTCACAGTTTTTATTTGACTATTGAATTAGATAATGAGAATCGCATATAATACATTTTGGAGTTTTAACCTCTGGCACAAAGGTTTTAGAAGCATAAATTGATTTATGAAACATATTATCTTTATTTGCTTCACAAACACATGACCCTATTTCAGTCTTGCAATTCTGACATGGTGACATATAAATATCAATACACTTAGAAATGTTATGGAGTTTCTACCACTATTCTTATGGTTTGACTCCCACATGGAATTGTAGTCCCTGTCCAATGTTCTTAATAATTTATCAGAGACTATTAACTCACACTCACTCAATTGCAATAATACTGAATCTGTGTTTCATTTCTAAACATTTGAGCTGTATGAAAGTCATTTAAAAGTCTTGAATAAAACTGTAGCCTGTAGCTCTTTTAATATTGCCTTCTTCACCTTAAAATATTGTTCCAAAATCTTCTATCTATCAAATTGGTTGTAGGAGAGAATCATTCTCCATGGCAGCTATAGAATGTTTATTTTTTAATGAAATTATCACTAAAATGTTCCATTGCATTATTTTAGATACATCATGGGACACATACATTATGCATACATCTTGAAAATATATAAAGAATTTTGTGATGAATAATTTAACAGAAAGTTCTGTATTATTTTTTAATTCAATTTTTGTAGCTTCAGTAATAAAGTTATTGTCAAGGTGAAACACATTTTGATAAATTTTGCTTAAGATTTTTATCTATCATGTCATTTTACATTTTCAATTATACAATGTAACTATGCATTACAGAAGAACAAAAAATATTTGTAATTCATTCATTTCTGTGTACATTTTCTTATTTAAATAGTTTTTTTAATGTAACTCACAGGCATCAGCAAAATGGATGTGTGATAGCTCGTAGTAGTCAACCAAGAATGGGAATTTTAAGTTGGCGAAATTCAAATGATGAAGAGTTGATTAAAGCAATTTCTTTGGCTTGTGTCAAAGATCCTGGTTATGAAGCAAAAATGAGTTCTGATGAAAATTTTCTCAGAGGTGAAGTAAATTCAGATACCTGTTTTTGTATAATATGCATTTCATTTTATTGAATTTATAAAAGTAATTTCGATAATTATTTTAAAATGTTGAATATTATAGTATTCATTTTAATATATTTTCAATATTATTTTTTTTTAATTCTTTATTTTTCTGAGTGAACATTTTAGATTTTAATATTTTTCAAAATATTTTTACAATAAAATACCATTTCTTTGAAATAAGTGTACAGAGTCTGCTATCATCATAAAATGTCTTTTCGGGAAGTAATATGCAAAAAGTGGTGAAATAACCTCTGATTGATAAATTGCCATTTGTGTTCGGTATCAAATATATTCAAGCTCACCCCTCAACACAATAGTACAACTCTGCTATTTTTAGTCAGATTTGAATTTATCAATTTCTGAACTATGGGAATAAATGTTGCATTTCTGCTTTTACATCTATTATATCAAATTCTTTATAATTTTCTGAGGGTTTTTTTTTTCTTTTTTTTTTTCTTCTATTTATACATGAATATGCTCTAGTATTTATGAAAAACCTTCTGAAAGAAGTTTTGTTGGGATATTTTGGTATTTTTGCTTGTAAAATTCTCCATTTTGTGATTTGATGGCTGGAGTTCACTTTTCAGAAGCAAATGTATCTGGTGTAATTGTAGCTACTGTTTAGAAATGTGATAAGATGTTACCTTCCTGCATGCTCATCTCTGAGTGGATGCTTTGTGTGTATTAGCTTTTACAATGCATGTGTGTGAATGTAATATATTAACTTTTAAGCATTCTCTTGGGAATCTTAATATTTTGGATTTTCAAATGCTGAATTTCAGCTGGCTGAATTTCATCTGTTACTCTGTCAAATATTTTAAATAATGTGTCAAATATTTTACCATGAGTAAAAATTAATCAACTCAGTTAAGATGCTAGTTTTAGTAAAATAAAAGTAAATTTCAAAATAATTGATTTTTCTAAACTAAAAAGAATGTTTTCCATTCAACAATATCAGATATTAATAAGTTTTAAAAGAGTTATCTTTAAAGTTTTATTCTGGAAACATCATTCTGTATATTTTTGTCACAAAATGTTGAAACTATAAGAACTTACTTATTTTAAAAGGAATGGTATATTATGTTATCACATTAATGATAAATAACCATGTAGAATTCTTCTCAAAATTAAAAACTGATATTTGTTTTGACTTAAAAGCCAAAACTACAGGAAAGAATTGAGCAACCCATGTGTTGCAATTGTTCAGGTTCCCATTCAATGACTACAGGGGATGCAATCAATGCATTCCCAAAGCTTAAAAGTATTATTAAAAAAAGGAGTGTCATACGCTCAAGCTACCAGATCTTCTCCACCCCTTCATGTGAACCAAATTCACCTCTCGCTAATCTTCCTTCTGGAAGTGTATTCTGGGATTTACTGATACTTATTGTCAGAAATTAAAGCTATATTTAATGGCATACGTTGAGAGCTTCTCGTAGAACTGAAATCTATTGAGTCTCCTATGGATAAGCTGTTTAAGTGTACAACATACTTTCAAGCCTCTAATAAATAAGTCTATTACTTCTATGTGATTTATTAAAAAACCAATTTTATGCAATTAATATGTAAATCCAATAGTACTTTAAAAATCAGGAATAAATAATATTTTTTCTAGGTTAACCCACTGGTAAATAAATTTACTTAACCACGCCCCTTAAGAATTTTTAACCAATAATATGCCAATTCACTACAGTTATTGCTCACAACATTTTCAAAGATCCAGAAGAGGGTAAGGGTCCTATCGACCCAGGCACCTCATAAAACAGGCTGGCTAGCTGGCTGAAATTTTGAGTAATGATAAATCTAACTGCTCAATTATAGCAGAATTATCACATACGTTGTTAATTGTTGATGTGAATAAATAGGAGACCACAGTGTTGAAGCCAAAGAACTACACACATAGATAATCCTCATTAACTGAACAAAATGGGTATGTTTTGATTCATGAAATTTGTAATAATCACAAGAAATCATTTTCATTTAATTTCAATAAGATATTTTTCAAAACATTAGAAAAAGAATTGCATGTTCTTAGTATTCACAGATGCATGTGAACAAATAATACTCCATCCAATGAAAATTGTTGACTTATTAGATGTTTGCAATGTTATAATTGAATGGAAGACCATTGAAAAAGCAATGAATCATACTAC
>JAPDSC010107384.1:220144-233551 GCA_026290005.1 Latrodectus geometricus
CATACTACCCATTCTTTCTCACAGATGGTCAAGCTTATGTATGATAAATGTCAAGTGAATGTCTTTTTTTTTAGAGTTTTTTCAGAGTTTGATCATCAAGTTCAAAATCATATTTATTTGGAAATATTTTGCATGTGGTTTCTAGTAAATTGAATGTTGACATCTGCATAAACTTTCTGAGCAACCTTTTTTCCCATGCTTGACAATTCTATGAAATTGACAAATGTATTTACAGAGTGGCTATATGTTGTCAATTTGTGATCTATCATCCAAACGTTATATACTGTCTTCCCTGCCTTACTCAGGGTGCTTACCTAATCATCACAAAACATTTGTGGATCAATTGTTAGCGCAATACATGCAAATCTGTGAACAATATCTGGAATCTAACTGAGTTAATAACATTGTTTTTTTCTAGAATAGCAAGGAAATGAACACAAATACTTCTTGTTGTGTTTCAAAACCTTATTGAAATTATATTCAAAAGGATTGCTACTTAGCACTTAAAAAATTATAAGCCTATTAAAGCATGTATATTTCATTATTGCTTCTTGTTATCTAGTCCATTATTGTACTGTTGTACTTATTCAGTTGTAGGTGAGTATACAGACCATTTATGGAAGATTTTCAATGGATGGATTGATATTAATCTATGTGTAGCTGGGCATGGGTTTGAAAGAAAACGCTCTTTAGAGCTGTTTGATACTTACGAGAATACTTATGACATATTTCAGGGATACTGGAGTTTTTCAGGTTATTAAAAAAAGTTAATGTTGAATTTAAATAAAAATTTATCTAGACCCATCTCAGAAAAGTAAATTACTCTTGTAAATATTTTGTCATGATTATATAGATAATGCTTGTAGTGGTAGTGAAGAGCTGATCTGAAAAGATAGTGCCACACTTTTCTCTTCTGATAGTCCATAACAAAACAGTTCACTCTCTCATGTCTAGTTAAGGAACTCAGTCATTAGTCTTTAATTTTAAAAGGCTATCTCAAGCTTGATTGATGTCTGAAAACTTTCTTATTTTCTTGATTCCAACTTTTTTTTAAAAATAATGTTTGAACTTTCTAGATATTAGTACTTGTGGTATAAATCATCTATAGCAATTTGAAAACTTATAGCTTGTATTTAATTAAAAAACAATGATAATTTGTTTTTGATAAAAAAAAAAATATTTGTTTTGTATTTTATTTCTATTAAGGTATCTCATGAAGCTTTGATTAGATTCTTTTATTAATGTGAATGTTATGGCCATCCAGTAATTATATATCTATCCAGAATAAAATATTTATATTTTATTCTTTGATCATAAATATATCAAACTTTATTCTATGCGTAGTGTTGTTACCTCTTTTGATATAAATGTCTTGTGGGAATTCCTTCTATGAAAAAATATTAACTCTGTCCTTCTAAGAACCAATTTAAGACTCCCCCCCCCCCCCCAAAAAAAAATCTTTAACTCTTTACTCCTTAATTCAATTGCTTTTGGATTCTTATTTATATATTTATTGTTTTTAATGTTTCTGACACTTTTCCATTGCTAAATAAGTTTTATCATTTACTTTTTCAAAACTTTTACTTATTTTTTATCTTCCTTTTTAATACTTTTTTCTAATATTTTCATTAAGAATTAAAAACCTAAATACATTTAAGTAATTAAAAAGTAATCTCCTGAAAATGCTTGTATTATTAAAACTGAGTTATAAATTTATATTAGTTAAAGTTACATTTTATACTATAAATAATGATGCATATGTATGATCATGTTACCTTGCTGTACTTAATTTATTAATTGTGTATACCTATCTCCTTTAATCTTAAATAATCAAATGCAGTTTTCATTCTACATTCTGTTTTTTAAAAGCTATTGGTGCAACAATTTTTATTTCCAGATGAAGGTTATGAAAAAGGATCTCTTGCAAAGAAGTTGTTAATAATTGATGCTCGCTCCTATGCTGCTGCAATGACAAATAGGGCTAAGGGTGGTGGTTATGAATGTGATGGTTATTATCCAAACTGTGAAATTCAATACATGGGACTAGCAAACATTCATACAATTCGTAATAGTTTTGCTTGTCTCCGTGCCTTATGTGCTTTGCCAGATGATCAAAAGTAAGAACTAAATAAGTCGTTAAAACTTGAAAAATTTATGTTAATATAATATATATGTATGTAAATATATATAAGCTGAAAAATCTTAAAAATATTATACCATTGAATCACCTCATCTGATGATTGTTCTTAAAGTTCACAAATGTCTGTCAGAATAGATTCTTATTTTTCCAATCTTCCTTCTTTGCAAGATAAGAATATGATCTATTATTTATGAAAAATCTTCTCAGAAACCAATTTATATGATGAATAATAAAGAATGCCCTTGGACATACACTATGTGAAATCTCATCACTTTTATCATGTCACTTGAGCAGTAGATTAATGGATGTTGTACTTCTGCATACATGTCCTCTGGGTTGACTGTATGAAATTTTTTAGTAGCTTTTCATTCAGCTCATGCAAATAGTCCCTTATTCATGACAAATACGAGTGAATACTGAAAGGTGCTTTACAACAACTTCCAGTTGTTAGGCTGTCCACTATGCAGTATTAAAGTTTACTTATTTAAGTTAATTATATGCTAGTAATTAGACCTTGCTCTTTAGATTGAATAGTCTTGACTTCAGTCCCTGTTGTTAAAAATTTGTTTTGTTTATAGTTTTTGCTTGTCTCTCAAGTTAAATCCTTGGGACTTTTCCTGGTGTTCTCCTTTGCATTATATGGTTGCAGCATATTATTTATGATAACACCTGAAAGGTTAAGATGTGACAGTTCTTCAAAATGCTTTGTAAAAATTTTCAGGTATTAGACTTATCTCCTTAGTAATATCTTAATGGTAGGGTAATACTTTTCAGAGGAAGGTGTCTCCAAATTTGATCATGGTGGATGTTGAGTGAAGGAAGATGTTACATTTTTGATTTTTTCATGTTCATCTGATAATATGCTTACTTGTCTTGTAATACGATGATATCATCCACTACCTATCTAAAGTCATCTTTCCAGTGTATTTTCATATGCCTTTCTCTTGCTTTTGGGTATAAGGTTATTTGCTGTGCAATGTCACTTGGTCCTCTTTAATGTTGTCATCTTGGATTTAATCTTAATACTTGTTGACCGAATGGCAATGGAGGTATGTTTCTGCTTTCTACTGGTACTTTTATTAAAGTAGGTTAGTAATAGTAATTTTCTTGGTTTCCTGGTACTTGGTACTTTTATTAAAGTAGGTTAATTAATAGTAATTTTCTTGGTTTCCTGTTTTAGAGTGATCTTCCTAGATTTGATCTTAGTCAATTTGGAAATGTATGAAGTGTTTCTACTTTTTATATATACATATTTCAAGGTAAAAGTTTTCTGTATTTTCTTCCTTTCAATATGTGAATAAAACCTATCTGAATGAAGTTACCAAAAAGACAATGTGCAGTACGTGTGGAATTTTTACAAAGACTTTTAGGTAGTAAGTTTCTGTTTAATATTAAAATATTTATCTGCGGAATACGTGCTCTTCAGAATTGAAAATATTGCGTTCTGTCCAAACTACTGATGAACAATGGAAAATCTTTATTTTCATTCACATAGGTTGAGAATAATGCTTGTGATTTTTCTGGGCTTTTTTTCTTGTGATACATAAATACAATTCACTTATCTATGAAAAGTTCTTCTGATAAACAAGATAAGGTAGTTATTCAAATGTATTTCAATAAACTTCCACCTGTTGCTATATGGATATTCTGTCATCTGTATGTAGCCAAAATTTACTGCTTTTAATATGTATAGAGCTTGCAATATGTCATGCTGAAACATGATATAAAACATACTCTGTGTATCTGAAATTTTATAGCTTGTTTTTTTTAAAATTCAATTTGTACTTTTTTCTGTTTTGAGAAAATCAGCATTTTGCATCATTCATGGATGGATGCTTGGCTTTATAATTATATTTCATAAGAATTTGATGATTAAAACAGGGTAGAGAGGAGTGTATAAAGTTCATGAATTAATTTTCTTGTTTTTCTCATTTTCATTAAAACTTTAAAAAATTTCTGGTATAAATTCTTTTGTTATTTATTTGAAGTGCTATTATGAAGAGTTTGAAGAGAAAAAATGAAATTATGAAGAAATAAAATATATTAGAGGCAAAGCACTTAATGTCTACTATGCTAATGCTCTTTAAATAATCAGCTAAATGCAAAGTTTTTTTGTTAAAGATCATAAAATCAATTTTATATTTTGTTAAAACTGATATCTTTTCAGAGGAACTATTTTGTTATATTGTTATAACATTGTTAGAACAATTCATGCTGCCTCAGCTGTTTTCATTATTTATGTTTAACATACATGTAATATCAACTAAGATTTCATTGTTTTATAGATTGTGTTAGAATTAAGTTTGATTATTGTCAGTAAAGCAAATCCCTCAACATAAAATTCTTTTGGAAAATTGAGATAACCATTAATGTAAAGGAAATTATATTCTATAATAATATGATTTCTTAATTTTATAATTCCATTGCTTATAAAATATTAATAACATTATTACGTTTTATGCTTGATGTTTCAAAGTTTTCCAAAATTTGTACTATTTTAATTTAAAAAAAAAAAAAAAAAAAAAAAAAAAAAAAAAGCTTTCATTCTCAATGAAATTTTTTGACACCATTAAAAAATTTTTAAATGATTGATGGTCAAATAGTCAATTAAGGTAAATATATTTTTTTTATTTATATAGACTTTACTTAATAAATATATTCTTTTAATGAAAGTAATATTTATGTTGAAATTTATAATGCATGTAGATCTTTGAATGATTCAAGTGATTTAATGAATAGGAATTAGTAGTTTTGAAAAAATAACTTTAAGTTTTGTTTCTGGGGTTCGTATCTTGTAAATTAGTTATCTTGTTTTTCAAGTGATACAGTTATCGGAAGATGTCTCTGTTTTATTTTTAAAGGAAAAATTAGAAAAAATATTCTATTTGATTGTAGCAGTATCCTATTATTAACAAATGACATGTTAAATATAACAAAATGTTATAATTTATCTTTTAAATGTCTTATTAAGTAATTGTTTTTCATTTATAAATTTAAATTATTGATAATTTAGAAGTGCAACTTCTATTTCTAAGAGAAAAAAAAAAATTCTCATGATTTATCTTTAAAGATTAACAAATGTATGATTTGTTTTTAGACAAAAAACTATATCAATAATAATTGCTTGGAATGCATTTGTTAGTTGTGAAAACATCTTCTGTTGTATATATATTCAGCTATATTTACTCTTAAGTGTATTATAATATTTTAAGTGAAAATCAAATGTGTGTGCACATTTTCTACATTATCTTATATCTACTAAGAATAATGGGAAAATAAAAACATAATTGTTATTTTTATAAGGCATTGAATACAATTAATAAAATTATATTTCTTGTAAAAATAACACATTATTTATAAAAAAATTTTATACATGACATTTGACTTGAAATGTTTAGACGTTACATTTTCTGCAACTAACCATAAAAAATAAATTAATTAAACTAATACTAATGGTTCTATTCAGGTTAATAATTCATAAAATGATTTGATCTGTAACTTGAAGCAAAAAAGAATGTGCCTTTTAAATTTAAGTTTTTTTACAGTTTATGCTCCCTAATATTTTTATAAAGATGAGCCTAGCTGTTGTTAAAATTCATCATCCATTAATAACTGAAGATTTTAAATTTCACTGAAACAAAACAAGTATTAACAACCATTGCAATTTCTTTCCCAATATCAATGTTTATCACTTTTTATTATTATGTGATTTTTATTACTATTATTATTATGGCTATTTAATTGTTTACGAGTTATCAAAAGTATGAATTTCAGTTTATTGAATATCTCAATTTAATCATTAAAATATAATCATGTAAAAAAAAAATTATAAGTTCTTATAAATGAATTTCGAATTTAACTGTTTAAGTTTATACAAAAGAATTAAAATTAGAGATCAATATGAAATGCCTTTGCATATTAAAATGAGTAATTTCAATTTCTAAAATAATCAAATTGTTATTAATCGAATTGGAAAATGTGGAATAGAAATTATCTAATAGTTTTGACTTTAAATGTAAACACTGCACATCATATATCACTTACAAAAAATTAAGAAAATTGATTGAGTTTCTACTTTAATTACAATTCCTGTGCATTACATCATCTAACTTAAAATTTGCTTTTCATTTGAAAAACTAAACTTTTACAACAAAACCTTTTTCCCCCCCCTTAATTTTAACCATAAAAAGATAGCAAATATGTGATTTCAAAGCATATAATCTTTATTTTCATATTTTAATTTAGAGTTAGTATTACATTTGTGTATTGTATGTTGCTTTTTTTTTAATGTTTCAAAATCTTTAAAAGTTAAGAAAACTGTTAAACATTATAGAAAATATGCCCCAGTTAACATTTTTCATTTTATAAATAATATTTTCCTTACAGTTGGCTCTCTTTATTGGAAAACACTAAGTGGCTACATCATATTTCTGGCTTAATTAGAGCTGCTTTATTAGTAGTAAATGCAGTTGATGTTGAAGAAAGACCTGTTCTTGTACATTGTTCAGATGGATGGGATAGAACACCTCAAATTGTTGCGCTGGCTGAAATCATGTTGGATCCTTATTACCGAACAAAAAAGGTAAAATAAATTTATTATCCTTTAATGTGTAAAATAAATTTATTAAAAGTGAATTTTTTAAAATGAAAATTACTTTAAGTATAATTGCTTTCAATTAATTCAGTTCAATACTCAAAACATGCTATTTAATGTAATTTTTTAAAAAAATTCATAATTACATCTTCTTTTTGCTATGTGTTAATTCTGTTTGACATAAATAGACAATATCTGTAATACTGTTTTTTACTGTTGAAAATGTTTGTTAAGATTGAATTTTTTTTTTTTTTTTTATCAATGCTGCATAATATGCGGTCTTGCCACCAAGAAATCAAGGTTTAACTTTAATATTGAATAACTGTTGTGTGTTATTGTATGTCTTGCAATAACTAAGTTTTAGTTCCTTGATATTTAAAAATCATGGACCTAAAATGTTTTTGTTTTTAAATTTATGTTGCTTTGAAATAAGAATATTAACTTTTTTTATTTTTATCATTAACACAAATTATTGAAATAATAATTTTGAAAAATATACCATATATATAGTTTGTTCTAGGAGCAAAAAGGTGTTTTATAAAATAGTTTATGAAGTATTTCAATCTCCATCTACTTCCTTGCTTAGTTCATTTGAAATCCTTTTATTTTTAGCATCAACTAATGTTGGTAAGATTTATATATAGTTATTTAATGAAATATTGCGTATTTTTTTTAAAAAACTTTTATTACTTTTTATTATTAAATCTTATTATTTGTTCTTAATGCTTGGTTTGTATTTCATTGTAAATAGTTAATACCTTTTGTAATCTTAGTATCTCAATTTATTAACATTCCTTTCCTTTGTGATGCTAAGTTAAATGTGACATTTGGAATTATAAATTTGAAATAACATTTTCAAATTTGTAATTCAAAATGTCATATTTATTTTATGCCACATTTTGTTTATTTAACACTAAACATACCGGGGATTTTTTTTATTCGACAAAATTAATGGGAAAATGGGTCAAATGACCCCTTTCGGTAGTTTTAGTGTTAAGTTATTGATATTTATATTTGAGTATGCCGTGAATAGTACCAAAAAAATTATATGAAATCTGTGTTATATTTTTTACTTAATCCCCCATTATGGAAATTTTTATTATTATTATTTTTTTTTATTTTACATAGCTGTTGTAAATCAAGTTTTATTTTGAAGATTTTGGTGAATTTATTAAATCATGGAATTAATTATACTGTTGTTTCAATTTCAGTTATATTTATTGTTCTCTTATCCTTATTTGCGACTAAAGTGCAAAAAAAGCAAATTTATTATAAAAATCTTACAACTATTACGAACTTTATAGTCCTTTACAATTTAAAATTGAATATGTTGAACAAATTTAATTTCTTTAATGTAAGTTACCCATTTATTTTAATCCCTTAAACTTACCAGCAAAGTTTTTTAAATTTAATTGACATGTGTGCTTTTTAATTTTAAAATAGAATTGCATTGAATAGTTACATTTAATTTTTAGATATCCAGTGATATAACTTAGCTTGGTTAAAAAAATTGTGGTGTAAAAAATAAAATGATTCAGTAGGTATGCAAATTTTTTAGGACCTTATAAAAATTAAAAATTGATCTGGAAAAAAATCTTTAAATGATCAAACTCTATGCAGTAAAATTTTTTTTTAATTGGTTGTCTTCATTTATTTCATAGAATGAATGATATAACTCAAGCATTTAAATAATATATGTCTGAATTGCTATTAAGTTTTAAATTTTTAGAAATTTTAAACATCCATTTACTCAGTTATAAATGCACAACTAATTTAAACATTTATAATTGAATTCATCCCTGCAAATAAATGTCTTTTAATTCTCTTAAGTCTTTAAATTTGTAATAATTTAATTTCAAATGTTATCTTACTTTGTTTTACAAAGTGTATTTTTGAATTCTCTCTTTTGAATGCCGAAAATGTAGTTTCTCTTATGTATTAATATCTATATGTCATAAAGAATATATATGTATAAATAAGCTATTTAAAATTAGAATATTGATTACTTTATAGTATGTCACTGACTAATGAAGTTTTTACAAAAAAAAAAAAAAAAAATAATAAATAAATAAATAATAATAAAATTCTTAAAATGTTTCTTGAAGCATATCCTTAATGCTTCATAAGTGTTTTAATATGCATATAAATATGTTAAAATATTGGTGCTAATAATCCCTACAATACCAAAAACTTTGCAACACTTAAAGGATATTCTGTTTTGTAACAGATGAAATATTTAAAGAAAGATTATATTATTATTTTCCTGTATTATCCATGGATTATGTGATAAAAAAGTTCTAAATTTCCCTCTGCACATCATATGTCATCATGGGGATAATGGGATAAAAATATTATCCATTAAAAAGCTTACAAGAAAATTTTGAAAGAAATATTGCTTGTGTTTCATGAAATAAATAGTGGGTGGTGCCACAGCAGAAATGACTTATTGCTGCTATTTTAATCAGCTTTGTCCAAATACGTTCAAGAGCAAATTCGGTTTCTTGGAAAGATATTACAGTGTCAATTTGCTAACATTATTTCACATATTTTCTTGATGTTAAGTATTTTATTCTGAAAATATTCAATGAAACTTTGTCATATTATTTTCAAAATATATTGTTTTATTCTGTCAATAATTTGTGAACTATTTTATTCTGAAATTCTTCAATGGAAGAATTAATTGTTTCAAACAATTAATTCTTCTATTGTACATCGTCATATGAAAGTGAAATCATTTAAGTTGCACAGCAGATTTTAAATTAAAAGCAAATAAAAAATGGTGACAAACATGTCATTTGTGTAAACATGTATCTGCAACCATAGCAATTAAATGCATTCTAAATGTAGTAGTGCTATCAAATAGATCCAGTTGAATTGTAAGACTAACGAATAATAAATCATTGAATGAACACTTGTGGGGTGTTTTAGCAAATCTATAAAAAGCAACACATAACTAAGTGGCACTTGTTAACTTAAATACTGGATGAGGTAGATAATACACTAATGATAATGGGCTGAGAATTGATGACTAGTTCCTCCCAAGTTGAGATATTCATTGAGAAATTCTTTGTATACTTTGTTTACTAGATTTGTTAACTAACCTGTTTTCTAAATACAAAAACCTTTTGTGAGTCAATTCTGTTGAATCATCTAATTTTTATGGAGATTCCTTAAAGAGGAGTAACCTAACTAGATATCTATCTGAGCTGTCTCTGCAATAAGTAGTTTTAAAATGATCTTTACATTTAAGCTGTGATTTTGAAGTAGTTTTTCCTCAGGAAGTGTTTTCAAAGACCATAATCTTTAAATATTTCATCAGTATTTAACTCAATGTTTTACTACTTTGAAATGTATTCAGACTGAAATAGAACTGAAATGAGAATTTAATTTTTATGTGTTTTTCAATATTTCTTTGTTTAAATCAAAATCTGCAGGATTCTAGCGAGACTTAACCAAACAATGAATAATAATAAATTTGCATGGAATCAAAATACAGTCAGTTGTAGAAAGTAATATAAATTTTGATGCTATAAAATGCAAATTGTGATGTTAACTAAACAAAAGCTGACTGAAGTTGCCATTTACAAAATGATGAAAAAGAATTGAACAAATTACAGATAGAAGTGGTGACATCTAGGTGCAATTCAACTGTTTGACTGCGGCGAAGCGTTATGGATTTTCGTTTGTTATGTGCCAAAAATGCAGTAAACTTAATTAACAAAGTGCTTCTCAAAGCGCTTCTCTTGTTTTGTTAATTAAATTACTATGCATTTCATTCCGCACTTTTAGCATATATATAAGAAAACTCTTCAGCACTCAAACGGTTAAACATACAAATACTAATGAAAAAATAAATTAGCTTTTAGCTCAACTTTAACATTTTATTTGTAAAATTATTATCTTTTTATAAATTAAATTTTTTGATTTTATTAGGGGTTTCAAATTTTAGTTGAACGAGAATGGCTGGAATTTGGTCATAAATTTGCAGACCGATGTGGACATCCAGATGGAACAGATGATAGAAATGAAAGATGTCCTGTATTTTTACAGTGGTTAGATTGTATTTATCAACTTCTACATCAATTTCAATGTCATTTTGAGTTTAATGAGCAATATCTGGTAAGAATATTTAAAAAGTGAATTGTTTCAATGAGAAAATGATTTAAAATTATCATGTAGTTGTCAAAAATAAGTTATAATATACATTTAGCTCATTTGCTTTTAATTTTATTATTAGAATATTAATACTTGAAAATTTCATTAATGGTTACTATTATTATCATAAAGCATGAGTAAAATGTTCTTAAAAAATAAATTAACTTTTAAAATGTATGATTTGACACTTGCAATGATTTATTTATTGTATGGGCTTGTGTGTAATTTTATGCTATGGACTTACTAGGCCCTAATAGTAAAATTGTATTCTTGAAACAAAATTTTTTTTCCAAACATGGCTGTTGCTAAACTATGTAAAAGAATATTAAATTTCCACTTATAAATGTGTTTTCATATGTGTTGAAATTGGTATTTGGGTTAACTTGTATAAATACTTTTGATTAACATTTTTGTTTTTCTGTAAATAGTCCTACTTTATGTTAAACTTAATAATAAAACTTCTTTAAT
Organism: Latrodectus geometricus; assembly: GCA_026290005.1. Lineage (NCBI taxonomy): Eukaryota > Metazoa > Arthropoda > Arachnida > Araneae > Theridiidae > Latrodectus > Latrodectus geometricus. Next base: position 231,502 of record JAPDSC010107384.1, read on the forward strand.
TAATTATAACTAATTAATAAAATAGGCTTTATATTGCAATATTACTCATAATTTGTGATTGAAGCTCATGGGAAGATGTTCTAGGATCAAAAAGTATTTCGTGATTATTTTTTATAATTATAAGTCAAAAAACATTGTGTATATTATTATATATATATATTGTGAATAAATAAAATTTGCCATGAAATGATTTCTGGAGGTCTGGGAAATAAAGTGTGTTCATTTACTACTGTGCAAAACCCGGACAATGTTATGAGCAAATAGACAATCATGAAATTCTGAATATAGTTTTATTATCTCAACAATAATTTCAAACAAAAAAGTAATTCTTATATAAAAATCAGAAAAAGACAGAATAAAAGCATACAAATTTATGTAATCAAAGTAGTAAAAAAAAAAAAAAATCACAAAAGGCAATATTATTCTGTTGCTTTATGCATATTATATAACTGAAACTCATCTGTGCAATTTTATCCATAACTATATAATTAAGGAATAGTATAAATTGTTTAATCCAAGTGAGTGGAAATATTTGATTGACTGATCAGAAAGTTTACCAAGCTGTGTAATCAGTAGATGATTGTCATAAAAAAGAGAAATAAATTATTAATTTTACATCTGTAATGTGAAATGAGGTCAATAAATCAGCAGGAAAAAGTTCTCTGCTGCTATACCAATCAAATAAAAATGCATTTATATATTATGGATTTCCTAAAAGTGGACTATTCATCTGCTGTCATCTTTTCTGCACTCGATTACATTAAAATAAGTGACATTATTGGGATAAAGAAAATTCTTCAATTTCTTTTGAGTTCAATCATTGCAAGTTTTATTTTATAAATGAAAATTTCAGTGACAATTAGAATCATGATATTATTCATTAAAAATTTAATTTATTCCAGTTTTAGGAAGTTATCTGGTAAAAAAAACTGATGAATTAGTAATAGTAATGAAAATTCTGATCAAAGATTTTAATATGGTACAGTAATCAAAAGATTCTCTACTACTTGAATTTCTTCTTGATGTAATTGAAATAAACATTTTTAAGGATACTCTAGGTCAAAATGAATAAATTTGAATAATTACTATAAAAAAAGAAAGAAAGAGATTTAATTTGTTAGTAAACTTAATTATTTAAATTCCCTTGGTCATTTGGAAGATATTTAAAATCCTTTGTTAAAATTATAGCTTTTGAAGATCATTAAATATTTGAAAGCAAATGACCATATTTGAAATCTTAATTATTGGTTAATCCATTGTTAAATAATTAAAGTCCAGTAAGCAATACTGGATATTAATTTTATTATTTAAAAGCCAGAGTCACCTTGATGTTCTAGTAAATGTTAAAATCAATTATTGGACAAATAATTGTTTTATAAGTAGTATTTTCAATAAGAGTTGTGCAATTTTATTTCAAAATGTATGTTTTCCATTTATTTTTATTTTATTAGTAATAGGACTTCTTTGTCCTATGATTGCAAAATACTGTCTCTGTCTTGAATTCCCACTTTGAGTTTGTTTCTTTGACACCTCATACTGTGCAACTTAATGACCTAAGTTTGTTATATGGAATTTTACTAACCACCTCACGTATTGCTTTTTTGAAGAACTTTTCATTGACAGTGAAGCATGTCCACATGTTGTAAAGGAGGAAACCTGGAAAACTCCCAACCACACCCACTAACAAATATGCAATCAAAAATCAGAAACCCAGAATTCACTACTCATTGATCAACATTGGCCGAAATTGAACCTAAGACTTTTTATTCTCTAAAGAGCACTATCGTACTATTTGGCAATGATGAGTCAAAGAATTTTTCAAAAATATTTGGTTATTTTTAATTCAAGTAATATGAAGCTACACAAATTGATTATGCAATTTAATGTATCACAATAGATACCTGAATCAATTTGTAAAGGAAGAAAAATATATTGTACAGCATTAATTTAGCTCTCCATGAATTTGAAAATTCATGAAGTTCCACAAATAATCATTATTATTTATTATATATATATATATATATATATATATATATATATATATATATAT
>JAPDSC010107384.1:233561-262386 GCA_026290005.1 Latrodectus geometricus
TATATATATATATATATATATATATATATATATATATATATATATATATGTAAAAGAAGCGTTGGTTCTGTGGTTCTTATTTAAACAATATAGAATTCACTTAATAAAGTTATCAACAATGAAAAAATAAATTATTTTGAATTGTCTCTTTATAAATTTAAGAGAATTCTGATAGACAATGTGAGCAGTTATATGGAAAAAATCTTGGAACACTATCTTTCCCTTGTGCTGTAGCAATTAGCACTTCACTTAGGTTTAATAAAAGTGCTATAAGTATATTTAAAGTAATCTGTGAGCTTTCCCATATAGTAAGTCTTTTAAAAATTGAGAATTTCTACTTTTTGTATAATATTATTCATATGATAAGTAAAGTTTAACTTGTTATCAAACCCACATCTAGATATGTGGTACTAGAGCTTTTTTTGAAAAGTAGTGTTGTTTATTTTTAATTCAAAAATATGTATTCACGTATCTTAGAGAGAACTGGTTAATTGGGTTTATATATATATATATATATATATATATATATATATATATATATAACTAGCACTTACTTACTAACTAGCACTAACTTTATTGCTTTAGATAAGGTCTACATGGCTTCAAATGATTTTATTCTATATAAATTTTGTTTTTTTATTATATTTTCTGAAATTTTCTACTTCTGTCCCTAAACTACAATATCTGTGAACATACAGATATTAATAACCTTTGATTCTTGGTTAAATAATATATTTCGAACTTAATTAAATCGTTTTGAAAAACGCACAATCTATTTAAATAGTTTTTATATGAATTTTGAATGAATGATAAACTAGGTGAACTGTATTGTGGTTTATCCTTATATGCTGTGGTTTATGTTTCTGAAGACAAATATTAATTTCCAATATGTGTGTAAAAATTCAAACAGTTAATATTTCTAAATCACATTTAACATTACAACAATAGAATTAATTCTGACTCTAGCAGACAAAGGCTGTTGTAAAGCATTTTAATATCTACTGTGCAAATTGTCTTCTCAGAGTATTTTAGAGCGGGCTCTGTATTTACAATGTAGAAATCCTGGGAAATCTCTAAGTTCCTTTTATGTCAATATTACAATTTATGACATGGATAGCATTCTTACCTTCAGTTCAACAGTTTATGAATTTAAATCCTATATTAAGGTTGGTTGTTTGTAATGGTTCGACATCCACTTTAAACTGTTGGTTCTGGTTTAATTAGGCTTCAGTTGCAAAAAATGACCATTGAGTGACAAACAAACTAACCTGTTAAATGTGCATGCAGAAAGCACTACATCTTCCTTTGTTCAACTGTGGCTGGAATTATTTTGAAACGTTTCAAACTGAAGGCTGTTATCCTACCATTGTGTTATGGTGAGCCCTATAAAATTAATTCTTCAAATTACTAGTTATTTTTGATTCATCACTCTGTATCCATATGTGTTAACATGATTTCAAAAAACCAGTTTGAGTTAGTATCTAATCATAGGTATCTCCTAAATAATGAAATAGATTTGCATTCTTCCATATAATCTTATTTTAATTGGTGTAAATAATACAGATTGTTGTTATAATATAATTAGAGATTTAAGTATAGACAAAAAATTTCTGTAAAAATTAATAAATTACTTTTGTACATTAAATAACAATATAAATGGAGTTTATTTTTTATTTCATCATTAAAAAAAAGTCATGTTGATTAAGGTATTGCTATGATAGAATGTAATTATGCATTTATGTCAGTTTTAAATGAGGCTAATCTAAATATTAATACAAAGTATTGTTGCATATTTAACAGGGCTGCTTTTTATGTAAAATCATTGTTTTATATCTTAATATCAATATCTTTAATTGAATTTAATTAATAAGCTTGATATGTTTAAAATTATTAGATAAAATAATGAATTTGTGATTGTTTGAAATGTAAGTGTTAAATGTTCAAAATAAAGTGTCCTGAATGTATTATTTTTTATTTGAAAGAATATGCATTTCAAAAACTGAACATTTTCTTTGGTATATAAATTTTTTAGCAAATCGTTTGTCAAATAATTTAGTAAATATAATTAATAATAATAATTTATTCAAAAAGAAAAAGAAAATCATTTCATTTGTTTAACACCTAAATGGATATTTTCATGTGACTGATTTGAGAACTTTTTATCTAAATTGTTCTGAAAAAAAGGCTATCTAAATTTTGTTTGTGAAATATTTTTGAAATATTTTTTTTTTTCAAAATCAAGTAGATTTCTTTAACATCATTTAAATTTTATTCCACATTATTTAAAAAATGTGGTTTAATATTCCTTGTATGAAAAAGTAAAGAATCTTTCAAAAAATGTAACAATTCCTCCTTAATATTTGTTTTCACAATTCCTTTTTCTTATCACTTTGCAAACTTACTGAAAAATCTTAACATTTTTAAGTTAATTTACTAATTTTCAAAAAAAAAAAAAAAGTTTTAATTGTTTTATGCAATAATAATAAAAGTTAATGTATCCATCTGAGAAGTAATGTAAAAGTTTGTATTTTTCAATATTGTTCTGAAATTCGTGTTTAATAAATCATTAGCATCTTTTTTAATTTTGATTTATATTTTAATTTGTATTATATTGTATTAATTTTGGGAATATTAACAGTGAAACTCTACTGCTGATTGCTTTATAAAATATTCTTTATTTAGGCTCGTTTAGCTCTTCATACTTATTCATGTTTATTTGGAACTTTCCTTTGCAACACAGATGAAAGTAGGCGTCGTACATATAGTGTTCCCCTAAGAACATTTTCTATATGGCCTGTCCTTAATGAAAAAAGTCAATTTCACAATTATCTTTACAGTCATAGCTCTGAGGTATTAAGTTTATTTTTATTAAATATTGTATAAAAAATTTGAATATAATTTCATGCTTGTATAACCATATTTTGTTTGTATAAGTAATAAAATAGATGATGATTTTTAAAGTTTTTGTGTTAAATTATTTCATATTTTTATATGACTCTGCATTAAAGTTATAAGTTTTGTCAAATTTGGAAATGTTTACAATATTGTAACATATTAAAACTTACATCTCCTTGCTCTGTCAATTTTACAGGTTTTAAGACCATCTTTCCAAATAAGGAATTTATTATTTTGGAGTGATGTGTACCTTCCGAACAATACAGCCAATATTGGAAAGTCAACCATTCCACTTGTTGAGGAACCACCATCTCCTGTGATTGAAAATTTAGAAAAAACTAATCTTGTTAAAACTAAGTCATGTGATAATATACATAATTCAGAACACTCTCAAATTTTACATCGGAGAAATAGTGATCCTGCATTAGTAGAAAATACTTTCCCTGAACCATCACTCCTATATCCAAAAGTTCCTGAGTTTAACGAAAAAAGTGCAAATGTTAGTCCAAAACTTTTGTTTGTTGATGAAACTGCTCATTGTAATGAATATATAGATGAAATTGTTAAATTAGATTCTGTTGAGTGCGAATCCAAAAGAACTGCCAAACAATGTGATCTGACTCTCAATACAAATTTAGTTTTAAAAGAACCAACTATTAATGGTTCTACAGATACATTAGTTAGTGAAATTGGAGCCTTAGCTTTAGAACATTCTAAAAGTGAAAATATTTTAAAGGAAAAAAATGTTTCACCAAATTTAAAACTTGCTACTTCAGTTTCTACAGATACTAGTGATTTACCTCTATCCATGGAAGATATCCTACAGTCTATAGCTCTTAATGGTAATTATGTGGACTCAAGATTGTCTAATTGGTGTCAAAATGTAATTGGGGCTTATATTTGTAATAAAAAGAATGGGTCCACAAATTCGTGTAATTGTAGCTATGCCACTCCAAATCACTCTCGCACTCCAAGTTCTGGTTTCCCTGCAACTCCTTGTGACGATCCAAGTGATATGCCAAATTTAAAGAAAGATTCTGTTTGTCAAACTATGGACTTTGATGGTTTAAATCTCGTTCCAAATTTTGTACAAGAAAGGATAAAGAAACTTATTTTATATTATAAAGTAAGTGTTATATTTTATTTAATATTATTTCATATGATTATGAAAATAATAATGCAGAAGTTAGTCATTAAATTGCTAAAAAATTTATTATATTTTGTTTTGTTTATATTAAGAAACTACTACTTTTAGTTAGGCTTGATTATATTCCTCTAAAAAACATCTATTAAGTCAATGGTATAGGATTTAATTTATAGCTTTTATGATATTTGATTAGTAGTTGGTAAAATTAAATTTATTTATATGTAATAACAAAATATTTTCTGTACTGAATATGTTATTAAAATTGCAATAGTCGCAAAATTTGAATTGGAATGTCTATTAGTGTTAACTTTACTAAGACATTGTCATAAAATTTTTAAGAAAAATTGGACTTGTGTTTTTAAGTTCAATATTCCTGGTAATATTTGAATTCTTTGCAAGAAATTAACTTGGATTTTTAGAAAACCATCTTTTCATCAAGGTTTTTATAGTTTAGTGAAGGAAACAGCACTTACAGCAAAAGGATTAGTACTAACTTGAGTAATACACTTTTATATCTATACACTGATGCACACAAAGTACTTCACTGTAGAAGTTTTCTAAATTGTGTTTGTTATAAATACTTCATAATAATGAAATTTGAAGGTGGATGTGATTTGTATGCGCAGTATAATAAAGAAAGCAGCAATGAAAATCAGATGACTCAAATTATAATGCTAATGTTTCACTATGGTTCAAGAAAATTTATACTTGTAACTATCATTATCGATTATACAGAATTAAAAAAAACTAATATTTATGATCTATAAATATAATTATCAACTATTGTAATTTCTTTAAATCTTTTTCAAAATTAATCACTAAATTATTCTATTATCCAGTTTTATATTTCCTTGAATAAATAATAAATTTTTGCTATTAATTAAATCTGCTTGTTTTTTTTTTTTTTTTTTTTTTTTTTTTTTTAAATTTGTATTTAACATTTTTTTCCATTGCAAAGCAGCTACAATGAATAGTCATTTATTTATAGAATAAAGTTGGAAATCTTCAAATGGAATTGTCAGCTGCAAGATGTGAGTTTCTGCAGCATATATGCCGCTATTATCAAAGCAAAGAAAATCGCTGCATGGATGTTGATGATGCTGTATGTATTTTAATAACAATTATTTATCATAATATAAAAAATTTTTAATAATACTTTGGCTGTGATTTTGAAAAAAATAGAGTATGTTATTTATAAGTTCCTTAAATATGCATACTTTAAGAATTGGGAATTCTCAAGTATATATAATTCTGCTTTGATAAAATTTTAAAATGCACATATTTTTGTCTGAAAAGCATATGTCTGCTATGCATAAGGAGATACATTTTTTTGTCTCCATTATTGAATCATTTGTAAGTATCTGACTATTTGATCTCAAAAATTCACCTAATTTTTCACCTTTTTTTTTTTTTTTTTTTTTTTTTAAGCTTTCTTTTTTATTGGGGATGGAAAAAATCATTTTAATCACTTTAAAATGTTGTTATTATAGTGAATGCTTGTAAAAATTATAATTGAATTTCTTTAATTTGTTAAAATATTTTCATTAAAATTAAGCTTAAAAATTTTGTTATGAATATTTTATTTATTGTAATATGAACATGCAAAGTTGCCTCATATTTATCATTTCTTTTTCTTTTAAGAAATATCTGTACTGATTTTTCATCTGCATGTTATTTTAGTCTTCTTTTTGATATGGAAGATGCTATGTTATGTTAGATTCAACAATCTCATCCTCCAGTCTAATATTAATTGGAGAAAGTTTAGTTATCATAATATAATAATGAAGAATTTATATTATGTCAATAATGTTCTTTGAAAATTTAAATCTATATAACATTTAAACTTCTTTTTTTTTATGTCTGAAAATTGTTTCCTTACAAAAATTTCAAAGTGTATTCAAAGATTATAGTAATCAGTGCTATTAAAAATTTATATTAAACGAAAGCAATATACTTGTACTTTTCTTAAAATTTAGTCCTCTTCATTATGAGATGTTATTTTATATTTGTTGGTATTGTATCTTATTCTTCACTTTTTGAGCTTCTGCATTTATTAGGTATTATAAAGAAACCAAATAATTACTTAAATATTTAATTGTTTTTATTTTTGTAAAATACGGAATAAAAATTGGTGAAATGTCAATGCTTTTTTTATAAAGAGTAAGAAATTATCAATTTAGACTATTTTTTTATATTTTACACCATAACTGTTATTTAATTATATCCATAATACTTAGAATCATTATGGGATAATGTAAGTTTGGTTGCATTCAATTTTTGTAACCTAACTTTGTTACAATTAATGCTAATGTTTTAGGTTAAATAGAGAGTGTTAGTTCAGATGCTCAGCCACCCAACCTGTGTCTAGTGGTTAGCGTAACTACGGATGGGGAGGACCTGGGTTAAAATCCCGGCTTGGGCATGGATGTACTTTCTCTCTTTCCGTGTTTCTTGTCCTTTCCTCAGATGATGGATGAATGTGGCTTGCCCTATAAATGGGTTTGTAGTGGTGTGGCGTGGGAAATGCTACTCGTACCTCTGTGACTTGGTTCACAAGTGCCCACCAGGTAACAATAAAATGAGTAGCAGTTTCCAGCCTTGTTGAGGCAAATGGGCTTATATACTTACTTGCTCAAGGGTGTCCACCATTAGAAATAAAAAAAAAAAGTTCAGATGCTCATAAGTTAAATGGGTGGCTTCTATGTTTACATGTTAATAATAAAATGGTCTTTAATTAATTATTAGTTCCTAATATTTTATTCTTTCCTGTATCAATATTAATATTTTAGAATTACTTATTTGAACTGTTTTTATTTCATGTCATTCATTTATTTAATTGCATGTATATTTGTTATGACAATTAGTTACAACTGCATTTTGAGCTAGAATAAAAGTACCACAAAAAAAGATTTTTTTAATTTTAAATTTGTGGTTTGTTATTTTTTAAATAAAAGTGTACTTAAAAGTTATTTTTAAAACAATTACTTATTAAATATTCTTTAAGGAGACTATTCTACAACTATTGTGCTTTTTGATAGCCTTCTTTGGCTGATTCTGCTTCTAGTGGAGAACCCCATCCTGAAAGTGGTGGATCTGAAAGCAGCTGGGATTTAATATGGTCACCTGATCATACTGCGACTGTAAGAATGTGAATCCCTTTAAAAATGTAAGAATCAGATGAACTTCTAACTTTTATGATTTTATGCTCATTTATGAATTTTATATTTCAGGTAACATTAATTTTAATAGTTTTGAAAATTTGAAATTATTTTTATCTTAGTTATTGAGCAATTCTGTAAATTTTGACCCTTTCGTCAATCATTTAATTTAAAATTTAATTAAAACACATGCAAAATCATTTTTGACAGAATTTGCATGTATTACATTCTCATAATCCCTCATCCATTGTATGTATTTGAAGTATTAATTCCGAAAGAACTTGTGCACAATTACAGTTATATAATACTTAGCTAAATAAATGTTATTAAACTGTTATAAGTGTGCACAATTACAGTTATAAGTAACAGTTATATAATGCTTAGCTAAATAAATGTGTACTTTCAAAGAAGCCACATTCCTGCAGTTTCTTTGAAAGTACAGATTTATTTAGCTAAGCATTATATTACTGTTATTTCAATTTACATAGAGATATAAGATTTTAAAATTAATTATTATTGTGCACCATATAAATTTTGCTGCTACATGCTTCAAACATTAAATTAAATCACTTAAAAGTTGTATGATTATGAATGCTTGTAAAATTTATAATTAATATTTTTTAGTTTGTTGAAATGTTTTAATTAATATCAAGCTTAAAGATTTTGTTATAAATGTTTTGTTTATTATACTATGAACATGCAAAAGTGCTTCCTATTTATCATTTCTTGTTTCTTTTAAGAAATGATCGTTGCACACATTTTTTACCTCTGTTTTAGTTCTCTTTATGATAAGGAAGAAAAATAATGTTATGCCGAATTCAACAATCTCATTCTCCAGTCTCTAATATTAGTAGGAGGAACTTTCATTATCATAAATGAAAAATTTATGTAACATTAATAATGCTCTTTGAAAATTAATAATCTGGATAGCATTTTTTTAAAGCCTATTGATTAAAGTAATCATTGCTATTAAAAAGATAATAATTTAAAGGAATATACCAGTACTGTTTTTAAAAAAAAATTAATGCCTTCATTAGATGTTATTTTATGTTTGTTGATATTGTATCTATATTATTCTTCATTGATATTTCGCTTTTTATGCTTCTATTAGATATTATAAAGAACCAAATAATTTCTTAAATATTTAGTTAAATGTTTAAGATATTTTCCCCTCAATTTGTTAGAAAATTCTTTTCTCTTCATTATTACAGTAATTCCTTTCAATATTGTATACCAGTTTAAGCTCCTATCATTAAAATCTCCATTTTACATATGATTTGTTTATCAGTCTATGATTGCTTTTGTAAGCAAGAACTAATTAGACTGAACCTTTTTTCAGTTTATTGTAAATTACAAACCATAAAAAATATCCGCAATTGAGATGGGAACAGAACCTTACAAATTGTTGAACTAAAGGCTAAAATGCTAGTTATACAGCTGTTTATATATTTCTTATGAATAATGATATTTCTGATGTTGGCCTGTTTCATTTGTTAATGATTATATTTTCATGTTAAAGTGTTTTCATATCAATTATGATATGATTAATTTACATTCATCAAAAAATAATTGTTTTCATCAAAAAATAATTGTATGGAAGATATTTTCATTAGTTTGAAGTCAATATTTATGTTCCAACTTTAAATCCAAAATTAATCTTAAAAGTTTGATTCTTAAAAAAATTTATAAACATTAAATCTGAATATGTAGGGTCATATGTTACTTTAATAATTTGAAAGTGTTATGTTCTTGGGTAATATATAAGGTTAGAATTTAAAAACATGTTTAGATTTCCATATTTCACCTAATCCTAATCTATTGCTACTCTGTTTCTGCAGTACATTATGTTTCATAAATTAAAAAAAAAATCAACACAAATGATTGAAATGAGTCTCAGTTGTTTAAACATTTCATTTTAAAAGTGGATAAAATAAACATTTTTTAAAGCCTGTTCGATTTTAAATGTGAATTTTAATCTTATATGTTCTGCATTAAATATATACTTTGTAGGAAACTCATACAAAATTTTGTTTATTAAAAAATTATCAAGATTTACTCAACATTAATGCATGAAATAAAATAAAAATGTAATGTTTATTCAATTTTTTTTTTTCATGTAAGAAAAATGTATAACTTATATGTGTGTGTTACATTTTCCTAGATCGATAATATATATATATATATATATATATATATATATATATATATATATATATATATTATTATTCATAATAATCTGATATAATTTATTGGTTTATTATTTTACTATTTCAAAATGCTGAATTCAATTTTCAAAAAAAATATATGTTTAAATAATAAATTATCCAAAAAATTTAACAAAGTCCTTTTTAGAGAGAATATAAAATTGTTAAAAGTTATATATTCGTGGAATTTGTTTCTAGTTTAATTACTGATGTTTGTTATGACTGATAAGTATTTTTTATACTAGTTACTCACCATTTAAAACCTGTCTACTTTTAACTTATTCTCAGTGAATTTAATACCCATCCCCAGAAATGTAGATGTAGACAATATTGATTGCCCATCAACAATGTGATGGAGGGTTATTAGTTCAAATCAAACTGTGTTTGCTTTGTGTGCAAAAATGTTAGTTGAACAACAAACAAATGAAACCAAACTGAGTTTCTTCAGAACTTTGATTCTCTGATGATCTATCTTTCTTATAACTTTGAGATTTATTTCCCACATTTTTTATTTGACTTAACTAAACTTGTCTTCTGTTATTAATGATAAACTTTTGAATACCCCTTTTGGAACAGGCAACAAGATTTTAATGATTGAGACTATAAATCAGAATTTATTGACAAGCATAGAATTACTTGGAATAAACAAAAAAGACTAATTGGAAAAAATATGAAGTGCTGACTTATTTCATCCTAGTCTTGTTTTCTTAATAGCATGATAAGTTTAGTTATAATTTTGATATTATTCTATATATTTGTGTATGCATGCACATTTTTTTTTTTTTTTTGCTATGATTTAAAATTGCTTAAAAAAATCTTTTTAATATATATAGAGGGGAAAAAATGTTTTAAAATTAAATCTCATTTAAATAAATTTGAAGTTATATGACATAGACTTAAATGCAAACCGTTTTATTTGGATTTTAAAAAATGAAATTTGATTTGAATTAGCTTTTAACTTTGCCTTGAATGGAATCTTAGGCTGAAGGTAACCATGTCTCTATATTCTTTTATGTTAGTTATTGTTAAATTTAGTTATGAATGTAGGCATGTTATATGTAAATTTAACGAAATCAAGAGAAAAAATGAATTTTTCATGGAAAACAATTTTTTCCTAATAATTTTAGCATTGAATGATTCGTCATTCAGTGTTCCTAAAAAATGTTAGGCCAGACTTAAATTGGAAGAACTGTTAGGACACCTTGATTCTCATCATAATTTCAACTGGATGAGCATATAGAAGAACAAGATGAAGTACTTGGTCAAGAATTTGAATCAGAAGTGAATCTAGAATGTTAATAGAAAGTAAATGCTATTTTTTCCTGTACATAATCTGCAGCAATTATATTATAAAACGCAATCTTTTAAGTAAAAGGAAATAAACGTTGCATAATCCCATATAATCTACGATATTCTACAGTAATTTTTTTTTGGTGAATAGTGTCACATAAAATAAAAAATGCACCGTATGATTTTATATATAATGGCTTGTACAGAAAAATACATTATGGAAAAGATGTCTTTGTATCCACCTCATTGCAAAATGTAATAAATTGAGGTGAAAGCATGAAATCGATCAAGAACAATAATTACTAAAACTCATGAAAATAACTCAAAATAAAACTAAAACTCATCTACTTTCTAATAATTTTTAAAACAATGTTAGATATATTTTATAAAAAAAAATGTATTTGCTTCATTAATAATTAAATGAAAGAAATGGATTACTTACAAACTGTATATTTTATACATTTTTCTTTAGTACCGTGCAAAGCAGTGTTTTTCACATTAAAATGTTAGTGACACTTAACTATAAATTAAAAATCTGCTGTGTAAAAACATTTTTGTTTCTATATGAGGATATATGAATTTAAATATTTTCAGAACGAAACAGCTCACATCAAGACAAAATGCGAAATGACGTTAGCGAAATTTGTAATATCTTTTCAAGGAAGTGTATTCATTCTTCAATGTAATTGAGCAGCAGATTATGACTGAAATAACTCAGCCATTCTGTTATTTATTTTATGAAATTTAAACAGTATTTATTTCAAATTTTTCTTGTAAGTTAGTCTGATGGAGAATGTTTATTAGATTATCCTTGGTGGTGTATAATACAGCATAAAAATACAAGATGACGAAATCAGTCATGAAAGTAAAACTTCAATTCACAAAAGCTTGAAACCTAAAGAGTCTATCTTCTCTTAATGTTGTTAATAAAAATCAAGACATTATTTTTTAAAACAGTCAAGCTGTTGAAAATAACCTTTATAGGTATGCTAATAAAAGTATATATTTCTAAAAACATTGTATAAACATGTTTCTTTCTAATGAATAGTTATAGAAGTTACAGAAATTTATTTTAATTCTATATTTTTAAAGGAAGCTAATATAATCAATATATTTTCTTGAATGAAAATTAATTCCATCATGAAATTATTTCCAGTTTGCAGATCTATTGACATCAGTTCATGTGAACAAGTTTTTAAATAAATGTAAAATATTTATTTCTATTAAGAAAATATTTCAGTTATATGAAATTTAAGTTTGAAGTCTTTAATCTCTAGCAGTTGTATTTAATTATTCACAGCATTTCTTTTAGAATATTTTTTTAACTGCTTAACTAAGTCTAATTCTCAATTAAAACCAAAACTAATTTCAGATTAAATTTATTGAATATTTTCAGATAAGGTAAAGAAAAAGGAATTTAGAATCAGCCAAAAAGTGATGAATTTCTTTGTAAAGATATTGAATTCTAAGAAGCATCACAGTTGAAAAAAAACAATGTAAGCTTGTAGAAAAAGGGCATATAAAATTCTAAAACAAATTTTCTAGAAAATTTTAGAAGGTTTTTATTTTTTAAATTTTTAATTGTAAACCTAGTACTGACAGGTTCATTAAAATGGTTTATTTTAGTTATAATTCTATCAATAAAACATAGTTTAAAATGGCAGGCTGTCATTATCAGTTTCCTATAGTTTGCTAGTATCTAATTTAAATATATAAAATAATTTGGAATGTATCAGCAGTTTTGCTCTTAAACACTTTTTTTTTTAATTTTAACATTTTTTTTTACTTATGGAGAATTATTAAGATTTGGATCTGAAGATAAACTAAAATCTTTATTGGAATGCCACAGACACAACTGAGTTTGAAGAGCAAAACAAAAGAATAGAGCTGGTTGAGAGTTTTAAACTCTATTTTTAATTTATTATTTACTTCTAGTTGACCATAATACTTACTTTTCATGAATTAATTCTGTCTGTTACTACCTATTACATTTTCTGACCAATTAGAAATGTATTATTATGCATACATCACAATCACTTTCTTAGAATGACACTACACTATATACTTCCTACTGATGAGCTGTTTTGTCTTTCCAAACAGCTTATATACAAACATTTGTAGATGATCACTGCTGAGATATGGAAAACGTCATTCAGACTGGTATTTAAAGAAAAAAAAATTCTTATATATTTCTCGTTTATTCAACAAAGCAATTTCTACAAGTTGTTTCATTGGAAAGTGAAACAGAAAAATGTTAGGGAACGGAAAATCTGGAAACAATGTATAGCTAATAATAATTATATGGTTGATGTTAAGTGAGGAAATATTGATAAGTTGTTTGGTTTCTTTGTCATTCAATGCTCACTAATATTGATAAGTGACAAAAGGATTAAAGAAATGTTGAACTGATTTTTTTTTTTTTTTTTTTTTTTTGTATGTGTGTGTGTGTGTGTTCAGTTCTGGTTTGAAGCCCTGGGAAGAAAAATGGAAAACTTCCAAAACCCACTCTGTCAGGTATGTCAAACTTGTGATCTTCGGCTCAGAAGAAATTTGTAGAAGTGTTTTAAATCAAAAATTTATCCTGGAGCCATTCAGAAGCAAACCGTGACTTATGTGTTTCAGATAGCATTTTTTATATATTTTTCACCTCTCAGAGGGATTAGTCTCTAAACATTTATCTAGTCCAAGTGTTCCATATCATGCTAGTTCCACATTACCCAGTATCATTGCTGAGTCTTTACCAGCATGAACAATTCCCTGTTAATATATTGAGTCCATAGATTCATGAGGTTTACTCCATACTATCATATCATTTCAACTGATATGATCCTCTAGAACTCGTCAGATTAAGCAAACATGTTTTAAGTCATTGACAATTCAGTGATGATCTTAGCTCAAAGCATAGAATTTTGTTCTATCCATCAACAATGCTACATGGGTTGACCACCAGCTGTGATACCTGCATCAATATTTTTTGCTGATTAATTCCCATGTTGAGAATAGTTAATGACTAAGCATTTATCTTGTTTAAGGATTTTAATCTTCAACATCTTTTTTCATCCACACCCTTCCATCTAAGATATTTTGCTAGAAATTAATATTCACTTTATAACCACAAAGTGATCATAAAGAAAAACTCAAATTTTATCATCAAAATTCATCTACTGCAGACATACTATGTCCTATTTCTCACAATGTCAAATTGAACACTTCATCCGAAGTCACTAAATTTTGATAACCTGTCATAACATTAACCAATTCAACATCTTTTCCAGATTACTATTTGTCTTATATAGATGCTGTCAACTGAACTGCATTGGGATTAGCTGCATATTTCTGTTTGTTGGTTATTTACTTATTCTAGATTTCCCGGTATTTGAGTATAGTTTAATGCTAAATTCACACATTAAACAAATTACTCCTGTTAGGGAAGTTTTTTTTATATTGTAAAATGAGATCACTAAATAAGATTATTTTTTAAAATATTTTTTATTAATATTAATTACTTCTTCTGTTATAGTTTCATTTGTGCCACCTATGCTCTATTCCTGGACAATTTTGTTGAGAAGTTATGTTATGCTGAAGAAATGCTTCATTACTCTTTTTTCTTACTATTTTACTACAAAAATTATTCTAGCACAAGACTTTCTTTAGTACTTATGGCAAAACTTGCATATGCATCATCACAGAAATGGACTAATTTGAAATTGACTTGGATTGTAATAATCTGAATATTGTTTGCTTATATAAATCATTATATTGTTATATCTCTTTTGTGTATAAATTAATTTTCATAAAAGACTAGATGATTTTATTACACATGAAATGTCTATTTATCTTAAACGTTTTGTTTTAAATATTATTTATCTCTCGGGTAAACAAAATTACTCTCTACAATTATTCTTTTATACCAGGGGTGGCCAAGCTTTTGGGATCCGGGGTCTACTCCACATTTAAAGAATCGAAGACGGTCTACCAATAGCAGAGCTAAATTAACTTTCATATTTATTTTCGGTAACAAAAAAAAAATGGTAAATTATGTAATTTTTCTAAAAAAAAAAACTTAATATTATTATTTACAAAATAAAAATTTACTGATGAAAATAATCAAAGTATTCATATATCAAAAACTGACCATCCTATTCATTTCCTTTAGTTGAAATTGGGCACTGTATATCTGCGACAAGTTTATCATATTGTGGCTGGTACAAGCTAATTGCAATGCATAAACATGAAATTAAATGTTTATCTGTTAAATGCGACCAATGTTTGTTTTTTGTTCATGATTGAAAAGGCAGATTCGCAAAGATACCTCGATCCAAAGTACGATTTCAAATACAAAATCAATTTGTAAAGATTTGGAAACATTTCCTCAGAAATTAATTTCCAAAAATCAGTATCTCTAAATATCCTCTGGATTTAAGAAATATATCACATCTTAATTTAATCTCTCTAATTTATTACATCTTAATTTGTCCTATTTTTTCAGATACTCCATCTATCTTGAAATTTTCATTAAATTGGGGGAAATATTATAAAATTGATTATTTCTTTCAACCTAATTAAGTCAGCGAATCTTCTTTCAAATTCTTCAAACAAAAGAAAACAACTTAAGTATTAAACGAAATCTTCGAAGTCTAGGTTTGGATTATGAATGCACTCTTCCTCCAAGTTTCTCAATTCATGTTTTCTTAATTGAGATGCATACCTTTCTATAGTTTTTTTTATAATGTTTTAATCGCGCTCATCATGTCTGTTTTAGGTATTATATAAATCGTAAACCTTTAATCATAAATCTTTGCAGAGTTTGTTTTGGGTTTTAAAGAGTAGACTATAGTAAATTTTTATTTTAAATAATTCATTAATTCTATGTCATAAGCCATAAATTAAATTGTTAATATCCGAGGTCATTATCGGGATGGTTGCGTAGACTACCTATGTCTTCGCGGTCTACCAATCGACCGCGGTCGATATCTTGGCCACCTCTGTTTTATACTATTATCGGTTGAAAATTTGAAATTCAAGTGCATTTGCATAAAATTGCATAGTTTTATTTAGAATATTTCTAAGTACATGTCGATGACATTAGGCAATTTGTATATGGATTTTTTAATATATATATATAAAATTTATATAGACATTATTATTTTTGTTATATTTATTTAAATATGTTGATTATAAAACAATATAAAAATATCTCTATTTTACCTGTAACAAAAAGTACTGTTATATCCAAATAATTATAAACAGTATAATTTTACAGTAATATTCATACCAACTTTAGTGAATTTTTTTAGCTGATTTATTGAGTATAATTATACCCTAAATATTATAACAACTTTTTGCCAGCTTTTAAATTGCCATATTTTCTGATACCTTAATACACCAATCATTAACAAATCTTATGTATATTATCAATCATTAACAAATCTTATGTAACACAAAATATGATTCAAAATAAAGAGGGGGAATTTTAATTTTCTGTGCATTCTGTTCAAGAATTGTAAATAATTTTTTCCTTTCTCTTTCTAATGAGATTTTTAACAGTTATATTTTTCTTATCCCATTTGTTTTTAAAAAAATCAAGAAATTAATTTACAGGTGGAAGATATAAATACAGGGACTATATTAAAGGTAATCGTAAAAAATTATTTTTATTGATTCCCCTAATCTTATATTATCCCAAACTATTCATATTAAAGATTCCTTTTTTTTCTGGGGTGAAAAATTTGTTTATAAAAATGTGGATTTTTTATGTATTGGGAATTACATGTAATATTATGATTTTTGCAACATGTGATGTTAATTTCTCTTTATTTTTGTAACTAAAAAAACTATTTCTATAATTATATTTATAATTGTGGTTGTGTGGTAAGAAATCATTACTTGAAATAATTAAATTTCATAATTTTTTCGTGTTTGCTTTAGATTTTGGTATTTATGAGTCACTCATGTTTTGTTAACTGCTCATAATGAAAATATAATTAAATCAATTCTATTTCATTAATAATAGTAATGCAAGCAACAAACATTTATGATTGAACTATCATCTTGTATTTGTTTTAGTTGATATTATATTATGGTTATAATTGGACAAAAAACAAATCTATTCAACATTGTTGACATAAAATACTATTTCAAAATTGTGAAATGAATCTTTAAAAAAAATCTGAGGTCTTATTTTAAATTTGTGCATTCCTTATAGAAAATAATTTATAATATATTCATTTAGTTGTTTGTCAATAAATGTAAGTAGAAATATACTTTATTTACATATATGAAAAAAAGTTTTAAGAGAAAGATGTAAAATTTTTCCCAAACTATAAAATTTTAATGTAAAATTTTTCCACTTAGTAATCACTAGCGTAATTTTTGAAATCATTTTAGTAAATTCAAATCTATTAAATTATACAGTTTGAGTAAAATCATTAAATTATGGAACTTTACTTCAGATTTAAAGTATCTATAATTACATCCAATTTTTTTTTCTTTAATATAATGTAAAACTAATTTATTTTTACTTTTATTATATGATTATTTAGTATATATTTCATTCATTTTAATTGTATATTTACCATTGCAAATTTGGAGGTATAATGATGTGAAAAGCATTAAATAGGCACTTGTTTTGTTAATATTTGTACAAAACAGTTACAAAAAATAAATAAATAAATAAATAAAAAAAGATACTACTGCATTTTTTAATTTATTTTTTTCGTATAATTTGTTTCTAAAAAATGAAAAGTCATCTGAATTTAAAGTTTGGCAAATTATCACATATTGTGCACTATACCTATCTGTTATTAAGTTTTAACTGTGGATCTTTTCAGTTTTGTGTTAAATAAATTGTGTATTTTACACATTTATTTTATTAGCATTGTCTATTACATTAAATTATTTGTTTTACAGCAAATATTGTTATTTTTTAGTTCGAGTGGCACAAAACATCAATGAAAATAAAAAAAGATTGATTTATTTATAAACTATATGAAACTTTTTGAAATGTTCCTTTTACGCTTATGTAATCTCATGTTGTTATCTACCTTTGTAAATGTGATGATATATTATTTTAATCTATATCTAAATATGCATATAGCAAATATAAAATATTTTATTTCTTTTACTCTTAAATTAAAAATATTTTATTTTCATTAATTTGCATTGTATTCAACTGAATTTGGGAATCGAATTATAAATGAAAACTTGATATTCCCAAAAGAAAAGAAAGAATTATTTATGTTTATTATATAATGTACTTTAGAAAATATATTTACATTATTTTATTTTCATAAATTGCTGTATATAAACTAGGATCTAAAAATGTGGGGAATATGTTTGCTTGTTTATAATTTGAATAAAATCATTTCCACACTGATATAATCATATTCTAATCTTTCTATACAAGAAATATTTTTTAACATAATATTTTAAATTCTTGAATTTGCATGACAAAACATTTATTTTGATTTATTTGATTTCACAAACATTTTAAATTAACTATTTAAGAAAATTAATTAAAACATGAGAACCTTGTTAGACAACATGTATAATCATAAATAGAAACACGTGTAGACTCAAGTGCCTGAAATCATACAGAATCCCCATGAATATGCCAAAATGGCACAAAACAATGTAGCATTGATTCAACTAATGCTTAGGTATGCTGCAATCAATTTGTGTCATAAATCTTGCTGGACAATCTCTAGACTAACAGTATTTTGAAATTCCTTTCTGAACAATATGAAACATCCCAGATATGCTTAAAAATAATCTTGTCTGAGGATTCAAATGGCTAATAGAAGTGTATAAAAACAAGGGTGCTCTTTAAGCCTTTCAATTGCAATTCGCATGTTGGGTGTAGGATTGTATTGTAGGGATTATTTTAAAGTGATGAAATGTGTAATAGATATGTGTAAATGTAGGTGATCCGACATCATCCTTATATATTTGTTGCTTATCAAATTTAGCTCTTGACATTTCAGGGGTTCCCTATTGTGCCAATTGTATTCACTTAATCCATCATAGAGGCTCCATCAGCTTACAACTAGAATGTAACTTGTCAGATCTGGCAACAAATCTGTTTCAAATCATCTCAATTTAATGGTGATTTTAGTTGACCCAAGACAAGATGTAAGCTTTGTGTTGTATAGTCAATAATGGTGGAGGTGTTGACCTTCAGCTTCAAACGCCTATGTTAATGATGTTTTGGGGAATGTTCACTACGCTGACACTTGTTGATGCCCTACCCTGAAGTATGGATCAGTTTAAAGAAATGTATTAAGGTCTCACACATTTAAGATTTGTTAGGTGTTGATCCTGTTCTTACATAATCTTTTTCTGGCCATGCTTCTGTCTGATCTTGGGTTTTACTGGATAATTAATATTCACTAGGAAGCAATCAATTTTATCTAAAAGTCAAAATTTCTTTGTTACTTTCTAAAGTGTTATGCTCATCTCTCACCTGTTGTGTTGCACCAGCATGTTTCCCTATTTCCTAGCCTTGAGTTTGGCTCTACTAGCTGGATTCTACGTAATTTAGAAGCAGGGACCAAGCAAAAGATCCCTGTATTTTTGACCTGCCACCCCCAGAGGTATCATTTCACTTGGAGGACATTTCGACCACGACATATTTAATATGCCTCAGCTGCCTTTAATGAACATAATGGATTTTCCCTTTAACTGGAAACTTTATACCTTCTAGTAACAAGAGCGACGCACTAACCAACCACCATTAGTGATGTTGAATGTGCCCAAGCCATCATGATGACACATTCAAAATCAATTAAATTTTTATAACCTGTCATTGTAGCAGCAATGTAACCAATCTAATAGCTTTCTTAGACATGCAGTGTGTTACAGGTTCTCTCTGACACCACTTCACAACATTATAATTTTGCCTCCATTATGTTATGTGCTCCAGTGCCATTTCTCTCTCTCTCTTTTGCACTTGAAAGTTAAACAAGGCAAAATTTTAAATACTACATTTTCTTAAAATGACCAAAGGATTTGAAGATATGCTTCAAGATAGTAATTTGGTTTCATTTAAATGGCAATAAAACTTGTTTAAAAAGCTACTTGAAAGTATACATTTGTTTTTTAATTATATTAAATCGATGGAAATGGAATATTCTATCACTTCACAAAAATGATTTTTACTTTTTAATTTCAAAAGCAATTGGTTTGTCTGAATTTTGGACTCCAATCATTTTTATCACTTTCTAATTGTAAGAATTAAAAAAAAGCATTTTGAAATCATAGTTATAAGCTACATTTTTATTTCTAGCTATACAATCTTGTTACACTTAAGGTTGAGATTTATTGGATTGCATATATATATAAATAATAAACGAAAGTCTGATTATACATTTTTGCAATTTGAAGTTTAAGAAAAATTAATACTTGCACACAATATTCACTAGATATAATTCTAGATCAATTTTAAATAGGCTTTTAATATCTTTTTGATAAAATTAAGAATGTCTTCAACTTTTGCAGTTATTATAATTGATGTTGAATTATTCTGATCTCGAGATGTTCTGTGAGGCATGATTAACATTTGTCTGTCTTAAAGAGTGAGAAATTATTAATTACAGTAAATGATTTGTGCAAATTTTGTTTCATAACTTTTTAATTTTATTTATTTTCAGATTTTTTTGTTGATATTTAAAACAGCTTTTAGCATTACTATGATAAATATCAATCTTATTTTTGAAATAAGCTAAAAGTTTGTAAATGCTATTTTTCTTTTTTATTACATATACTTATTGTTTAGAGTTGTAAAGAAAAGTTAATAAACATTGGTTCAGCAATGGAACATCATTTCACTTTATTATTCCCGAATTAATAATAATAAAAAAAATTATCATGAATAAATAATTTAAGACCATTTCAAATATGAACATTGGTAATTGTGAAAATATTTCATATAAATTTATGAAATTTGAGAACAGTTAGATTCGCCTGTTTTCAGATAAAAGAATGGGATTATAAGACAAATGAGTTTTAGGATTTATTACTTACCAGCGAACTATAACTTTAAATAGAAATCGAAAGATTAGTGCTGTCTTGTTCAACAGTTTTTCGATTCCATTTCCACTTTGTCGAGCTTAACTGGGAGCCAAATGGTTAGTGCCCTTTGTTCAACAATATGTGGGTTTAATTTTATTCACAGATTTGGCTATTAGTAATGGTTCGGAATCCACTTTAAACTAGATTCCAGTCTAACTAGCCCTTGTATGCAAAACGACCGTTGAGCTACAAACTTCCAGGAAAAAAGTACATAGTTTCCAAGAGAAAATGTGGACTAAAGTTATTTGCTGATTAATAGCTTTATTCAAAACAATTGTACTTTACAAAATGAAGTCTTATTCAGTAAATCTTGTTCGCATTAGCTTCCATGCCCCAAAAAAAAATGATAACACTAATAAATAAACCAATCTTTACATTCATTACTTTGTTAATTTTTTTATTTGCTTCATTTTTATTTATTTTTTGTCAAATATCTTTTATTATCTTTTCTTCAAGATTTTAAATTATATATAATTTGAATTTCTGTGCTATTATTTCTCTCAATAAATCTATAAAGAAGTTTCTTTAAGAATTATATATTTTGCCGCTCAGTAATTGGAAAATTTGACAGTATCAATGCAGGATAATTCCTTATACAAATAAAATATGGTTAGGAATCCAAAAAAAAAATTTTTTTTTTAATGAAAAATAAGTTGTTTCATTTGTTATATCGGTACATTTTGTTCTGTAATCATTTAGAGTATCCATTTTCTTTTTTACATGTTCATGTATTAGTATTACAACTTTCTACCTAATTAAGCTTCTTTTCTTCAGAATGAACGATGAGTAAATGATTTTTAACTGAAATATTGTAAGTAATTTACAAAGTAGAAATTATTTAGGTAGTTAAGTGAATTAAATTATTAAGTGATTCTACCTCTGGTGATATAATTACAACATTTATTAAAACGTACATGCTAAAGCATTTACTTCTTGAATAAAATATTGTTAGCAATGTTCCGATTTTTTTCAATGGCTATTACACCTAGTCTCAGCTTTACGCTATTTCAACGATTTTTACCTAGATGGGTAGTACGGTCGATCCGCCATTCCCTCCTACCTATCACTTGCTTGGTTTCGTCAAAGACGGTCACCGAGTTCTCAGAAGCTTAATCTCTATATGATAATATTTCTTATTTGGTTGTAAACTTGCTCGGAAAGGAGTTCTCCTACGAGCCATAGTTAAACGGTTTACAAAAAAATTGTACACTGCTAGCCCCCCAAATTGCGCAACACCAAGAAAAGACTAGGTATCTCAACAAAATTTATTTGTATGTAACATGTTGACCAAGTATCAAATGATAAAATTTATAGACTTCTGTAAAGTGTGGTTCCTGTCAACATCATTGCCAGAGTAGACGTCATTGTTGGAGTTCACCACTGCCACATGTCTCGGCATTGATTCAAAGAGACTGGATGTGTTCTTGGGGGTACAGCAAACCAAGCAGCTGCTAGCTTCCACACGTTACCAAACTTGATCTGCTGTGGCAACTGGTGATACAATTGTTAAGCAACCATAAACCACTTGTTTTCTATCGGTGAAAGATCCGGAGATTAAGCCGGCCAGGAAGCACTTCAATCTGGTGATTGACGGAGAACCCTTGGGCAATGCGTGCCCCGTGTGATCGCGCATTATCCTTTTAAAATACCGTGCCTGGAAAGTCTGTGGTTCTGCGCCAAGGGTAGACGAAGCAATGGACGTCTTGAGAACAGATCACTCTGCCGTAAACGGCGTCGAATGGTACGCGCAGACACTGGATGATGAGTTACACACTGAATTTGTTGTTATATGGTTCGTGATGTGGCTGAGCGATCCGTCATTGCCATGTGCACAATTTGCTTGTCATCACGTGAAGTTGTGCACTGAGGTGGATGCGATCGAATACGCTAGTCCGTCGTATCAACGATCACATATCCGCATTATAGTATGATTTTGTCAAACACGACTACCGATTTCTCTGAAAGATAATCCGCAATCTCTGTAGGCTTCTATCTTTCTTCTGTCGAACTCGGATACTTGATCAAAAAATGATCCCTGTTTTTTATAAGACATAATTGAGTTTAAAAAAAAAAAAAATACAGACACCCACAATTGCCGAGCTTGAAAATCGTCGAAATCTCCTAGTTTTAAATAGCACTTTGAAGTGGCACCAAAGACGCGAATGACGCACTGAAATTCTAATCATTTGTATATCTCCCCGATACATATTGTACACTCACTAATACATATTGTAAATTTCATGTTATTTTACATGCTTCCTTCAGGGTGTTGCTTTACGGTGTCCAGCAATGTATTTCAATTTCGCTATTTCTTTCTCTTTTACATAAAGCTTGCAAGCGGCACTACACTCCCAGGTGATGTGCTGCAATGTCATCAGCGCAAATTTATAATGTATGCGTGCATCATGATAAGCATGGTTGTCAAAATAATGGTAATACTTGCAAATAAAAGATATTTTTGAATGCGTTTCGTAAGTATTAAAATATGATAATAACAGCCAGTTTATTTTATGAATAGAAATGTATGTATTGACTTACCTCCTGAAAAATTTGCTGGGCAGCTTAAGATTGATATTTCTTTTTTTAAATATTTTGACAGTGTTTTAATAAGATTTTTTCTGGTTGCTGTAATTTACCTTCATTTTGAACACGAAAGCAAAATCCAGGTTCTTTCAAATTTCTGCGACTTTCGTTATAGAGATGGCCATTTACATAACGAAAGTCGCAGAAATTTGAAAGCGCTTGAATTCTACCTACTTAACAAATACTGTTAGGTATAGGATTCAAGTATCTATTCCTAACGTTATTTGTTTCAAACAGTAATATTAAAAATGTCTTCATTGATTTCCATAAGTTCCAAAATTGACATCTCAGCATTTTTATATAGAATCCAATGGGGAAATAAGCAATTTAAAATTTTCCATTCCTATTAAATGCTGTAGCGTTAATTAACGCTACAGCAAACCTACTTAAAAAAATTACTCCTAATTTAGAAACCTAAACCATGGAAACTTAATAAATTTTATTCAAAAAAAGCAATCTTTTAATATTAAATCCAGTAAAGCAGTTATTTCCTAATAGAAATCTTGAGTATTCATTGGGCAATCAGTGATAATTGCATTAACTTTAACACTGAAATCACATAATGTTAAATTTATAAGGGTTGCTTCTACGGAAATAATGATTAAAAAGTGGTAACAGTTTTCAAATAGAATTAGAAGATATTCAATGTCAGTCAGTATAAACATAGCTGAATGTTTCACTAATCTCAATTTACAATATATTAGTAAGTAAAAAGGAAATCTAACATTTTTATGTGTAAGTTGTGATAAAAAAATATAAATCTGAAACTCATTTGAACAATGTTCGATTATTAATATAAATATATTGTGAAAAAAATGAATATACGAAGAAAAATATTAACACTGTTCATAATTTTATAAATTAATTGAAATAAGAAGTATATTTTTTCCTTACTTACATGCCATAGTGCTATACATATAGCTTTATTTAAATGTAAAAAACTATTTCAAAATTGAAGCATATATTTTAAAATGACACTGCGAAGTTTGTTCTATGTTAATATGTATGAAATGGAAACCTCTTAAGCATTTTCTTATTCATTTTGTAAACTACTTTCCAGAACTACTCTTTATAAATAGTGGGCCATATTTACCTGATTTAAATGGTACTCCATTTTAAACTGGTTTGTTTGTTACTCAACAGGCATTTTCTTATATGCGAGGTTTAAGTAGACCGTGACTACGATAAACATTCAAAACTAAGGAGGGATTTGAGCTCTTGAACAGTTTAACCGGAACCATTCTGTTATTAGCTTGACTGTCGCATATGGGAAGAAAACCAGAAAGCTCTTACGTATCCACTCTTATAGATGTACACGCTAAAGACAGCAGCACAACATCCAATTGTTCAACAGTGGTTCATATCATTTTGCGACTTTGCAATCTAAAAAATTTGTCCGATCACGAAAAACTACTTATTTGTAACCACAATGGGCAACCTAAGATCTAAAATTGTAAGGTATTTTTATGTCTCCAACATAAATTACCTGTCGGGATGAACCGATATGGCTGTAACGGGTCCTCCTGAAAGGCAATTATATCCTCCGGAAACCAAATACGATCCACCTTGTGCCTCGTATTCATGTGTTGAAACGTGAAAGCGAAAAAATTCTAAAACATCCTCCGGGTTAGAAGTAAATGTGAAAGACAATGTTCGTTTTCCATTGTTCAACAAAGACAGCGACAACATTCCAGTGCCTTGCGCTCTGGAGAGCAGGAACCCACTACTATAACATGATATGCTTAAATATTATCAGATATTTTATGCTTTAAATTATTATAAAAAATCAACATTTTGAAAGGACTATCATAATATATATTGCCTTAATCAGGGTCGCTGAAATGTATTTGGTGGCAAAGTTCATTTTGAAATTTCTTTGGTGTCCAGACTTTCCTTATTTTATTATTATTATTTATGTTTAGATTCCATTTCATGGCTGCTATTTAAATCATGTTACAGCATGAGCAAGACCCGGTTCTATATCGGTTCTTGTGATAGAAAGTATTGTAATAAAAGTTCTTAGAAAAAAATAAAATGAAAAACCAAGACAGGAAAAACAATAACCGTCAACTGTTTAGGCGCCCTCTCATGGATATATGTAATACCGTTCCAAGCGTACAGTACCCCATCACAGTTAACTCTTGTCGTGTTTTGAAATTCTTATCGAAACGGAAACTGCTTTTGGCAGTTTAAACTTAAACTAAAATAGATAAAGATCGTAAGATCTTTATAGAAACAAAACTTTATATTTGTTAGACATTGAATGAAATATTTTTTGTAATTTATTTTAAAATCAAAAACGTAAGTTATGAATCTCTTTTTTGTAACTATTTACATTTTTATAAAAAAAGAAGGAAAATATTATAATTATATTCTGTTGTGTAAATATTAATTCATAATATTTATTTCTGTTGTAAGTTTTCAAGCGCATTTTTAGATAGTTGCGTAAATGTGCCAAATTACGTTTTTTAATACGCGAGTGATACATAGATGCTAATTTTGAGTCTTCCGACTTTTCCCCAAGTCTCCGTAATCCTTAAATGGTAAACAGCGCGGGTGTGATAAAGTTCAAACAACGCATGCGCTAATTTTATCACTCGTGTTTGTTAATATAAACGTATTAAATAATTTTGTATGAGAGCTTTTTACTTTTTCATAAAGTGACAGAGTTTTCTTAATATAGAATTATTTTATTATTTCCTGAGTGGTAAGTCATACTTGTATGAATTGTCACTGCATTTATTGTAAAATATCACTCATTTGATTTTCCACATGGAGAAATATTACAAATACTTTTTGAATGTTGTCTTCTGTTAAATTTCATTTGACAAGTTGGACTCAGAATACCTTTTGAAAATTGATATTCTTGGTATCGGTTTGATAATATATTAGGACTAATTTTTTATTGATGTAATTTGTAAATACTTAATATCTTGTTGAATTCTAAAAATGAGAGATGCGGTTTTCTCAAAATTTTTGATTTTTGAATAAATAAATTTGTAATTAATGTACATTTAAAAACATACAAATCCAATTTAAATATATTAGTATTACATATTGTCATAATTTAAATGTATTATATTTAAAAATAAATATTTGTAAAAAAAAATGTATTCTAATTTTTTTTTCAAATATATAAGTTTAATATTGATATACAAAATATTTTATATTTATATGTAATTTTTATTTGAATAATTATATTAATTATTATACAAATAATTTGAATATTAAAGATTTGTCGGAAATAAAAGAACATCCTGGAAAATTGAATTTAAATTTAGATACTTAAAAACATATTTGTAGATATGAAGAAACAAAATAATTCAATTTTAAATTAATTCACCTAAAATTCAAAGCATTCAATTATAATTGAAATAAATAGCTTCTACATTAGAAGTTATACAATTTTAAATCCAATTCAGTGGCTTGTAATAATATAATTTAAAAGTACTATTCTTGTTCTGAAATATTACTTTCTTTATATGGGTACTTTTATGATAATTAAAAAAAAAGAATTTTAATATTTTATTTTTTGCTATTAATTTTAAAAAGTTGTTGGTTATTATTATGACATAAGTGGTAGTGACATAGGTGTGTGTGTTCTTTTAATGAGCATTGATTAACTGTTGGGAAATACTTGGATTAGCATCTAAAATAGATGTAAATAAATTTGTACTTGCAGATTGAGCTCAGTTCCTTATGCATTTAATAAAAAGAATTTTTATAAAGTAAATAAGTAATTCTTTTCAACCTTTATGAAATGAATGCCAAAAAACTATTTACCATTAAGTTATATAACCGTACATGAAAAAAGTAAAAAATATTTGATACTTTTATATGCCAATATCTCTTATACAAAAATAAATAATATAATGTCCTACTTTTAATAATAAATAGTGAAAAAATGTCTATAGTAAAATATGCTAGTAAAACATTGTTAAATAAATTTAATTTAAAAAAAATTGAAGCTTTGTTGATTCTAAAAAAAAAAATTTTTTTTTTTTGAAAAATGCAAACTGCTTGCTTATTACTATATTGCAGGTGGATAAGAAAAATGTGTCGAGTATTGTGACATTGCTTTGAAATCCTTTAGGATTAATATTTCATATAAATTCAAAAAATTTTTTTAAATTATAAATTTATTAGTCTATTTGTTTAATCTCTTTGTGCCAATTTAATAATGTTTAATTGAATTTGTGAAGTATGTATTAAATATCTAAATTCGTTAAGCACTTTTAAGAAGTATTTGTAAATTAATAGAAAAATTAACCAATATAATTCAATATTAAAATTTTGCCTGTTTTTACAACTGTCAGAACTCATTGCTTGTTATAAATAATGTGGACTTGGATATGATGTTTATAATTATTCAAATTTAATTTCCCTTATATTTTAATTTTTGAGTTTTTTTGCGAGATTAAATTCTTTAAGTTCTTTGGGATTATCAAAAAGTCTTTTAAATGAAATTGTTTAAGAGAGTTTACTATATGGCTGTGTAATAGACTCTGGTTGCTTTAAGAATATTTTGCTATTGCTTTATTAACTATAGATAGATTACATTTTTCTGAATTAAATGGACAGTCTAACTTTATTATGATACTTGACTTGTTTTCTTCTTTTGATTAAATGTTATCTAGTATTTATAGAAAAATCACCCATATAATAGTATGATAATTGTTTAAATTATCTATTTTTAAAATATTTGTGTTGTATCCTGATTTGTAAGTTTTAGAAAAAAAAAGTTTTAAAATTATTAAGAAATTTATAAAGGCTGAAGTACTGATTTCAAACAAAATAGTTTAAAACAGCAATTAATATCTGTCATTTATGACTGTATGAAACATTTCATTTATAATGTTAGGGCTTGTAGCATAATCCTAAAATTTGCCTAATATATTGAAATTGTTTTATTTATCTTTCTATGGCTATGTGAAACACCTTTGATTTAAAAAATTGCCTTGCAGTCTGTTTTTTGATGAGTGTTCATCCCCATTCTGCAAAATAACTGCAGAAAAATTTATGTAAGCAGAAAATTAAAATACGCAACAACTATGTATGATAAGCTTTGCATGCTAAATTTTATCTTTAATTTATTTATGACATAGTGAAATACAACAGGAAATATTGAGATGAAAGCTTTTTAATGTAATGACTGTATATAGCATAATCTTTGAATTTTATTAGTTGAATATTCATTGAATGATTGTGATTAAGATTGAATGATATTCTGTATGTTTAATATTAATTGACTGTCATGTTCGTAATTTTTCTGTACCTAGTTTTGTGTTAAAATTATGCAATTATGAGGTAAAATATTTCTTATATGAAAATTATTTTACATTTATTGAAAAAGAATCTTTAATTATAGAATTTAATGAGATATTTTATTTATTGTTAATTTAATGGACTAGATACTGATTTTACTTTATAACTATGAAATATATATATATATATATATATATATATATATATATATATAT
>JAPDSC010107384.1:262486-291383 GCA_026290005.1 Latrodectus geometricus
TATATATATATATATATATATATATATATATATATATATATATCAATATTCAATGTGATTAAATTTTTCAAGTTTTTTAAATTTTATTGGATACTAGTTAAAACTTGTTTGTTTTTAAAATTATCGCTAAAAATTAATTTAAATGTCCACTGTTTCTTAAACTTTTAGTAATCTCTAGTATCCAACTAGTATCTAGATTGTAGAGTTAACAACAAAAACCAAGCCATTGATTCTAGTTATTTTAATTATGGATGTTTCTGCAAGCATATGTTTTTAGAAATCATCGATTGTGGTTTAAAAACTCTTTACAATGAAGAAAAGTTGGAAAAAGATATTTATTATATTATAGTACTATATTAGAAAGATAATAGTATTATATTAGAAATTTAATGTTTCTGTTCTTGTAATACTAAAATATTCCACAAAAATAAAAGTAAAGTAAACAGGATATTAATTTTAGCATTAGCAGAAGTTGATTTGCTCAGTCTCCTTAAAATGACAATGTTTATTCCTTATTTGATTTTTTAATTCTCAAAGATTTTTTACAAAAACATACCTTGACTTAGTGTAGGAAAATTTCTGGTAGTTTTACTTCCTGAGTATACTATGAGCTTTAAGTTTTTATACGATGGTGATTCCATTTGAAAGAAAACATCAAATGAAAGATTTTTTTGAATTATTTTTTTTACTCTGAGTAAGCAGTATGTATAATGTCAGTAAAACAATTTACAATATCATAGCTATCTCACTCCATTAAAAATTTCATTCATTTATAAATGCAGTTGCTCAAAGCATTTTTGAAACTTTAAAGCATAAAATGTGTTGTAATGTGAATAAAAGTCAAATCTTTTTCATATTCTCATTTTAAAAGATTGAAGCTATTTATCAACTAGAAACTGTATTAATAATAATAATTTTTTATTCTGCCAAATATTTATTAAAAATTCATGACTAATTTCCTGAGATTTTATTTATCAAAGTACTGACAAAGAAATCAAATTAAATCCAGTTCATTTAAGGAAAATATTTGAATTCACTAATTAGGAGATATTGTAATTGTACTTTTATGCAATCTTAATAAATTCTTGTGAAAATATTCTGTTTTTGTTTATTTACAGTAAAAAAAATAAGTGACCATTGAAAAATAATTAATTTTAAAATATCTATTTGTTTTCAGGTTTATTAAAATTGTTAGATTTATTGTTTATTTCTCTATGAATTTTTTAAAAAATGTTCGTAAAATTAATAATTAGATTTTCAATGATGCCCATTGAATTAATATTCAACTTTGAGAATGGAAAGACTAAGTATTTATTGTAAATAAATTAATGATAAATTCTAATTTCAATTTTAAAAAAGGTATAAAATATATTTTTACTCAGCTAGCATTAAATTTCGAAGTAATTGGAGTTTCATTTATTAAAAGAAATTAAAAGTTTAAAGGTTCCTTTGTCCCTATTAACACACAGACAAATTAATATTTGTGTCCAAACAATGTAAAATCGCAAAGCAATATAGTATCTATGTAGTAAAAGAGAAATTTCGGTAACTTTCAGTTTTTATATCTATTTTTGTTAATTTAAATGATAATTTTGAGATTTTGTTATGAAATCTCTAAAGATAAAAGTTACTATGAAAAAGCTATTTTGCAATGCATTTTTTCGCCTACAAAGATGTAATAATTACTTTTTTTTTTTTTTCCCTGGAGAAAGAACTTCAACTCCTCCGAACAGATTGAATGGTTAGCATTCATTTTTTCCAGTTTAGCCTGACTCCCTCCCATCCCTTATTTATCTTATTTATATATCCCATCTTTAGTGGATCCCGATAAATTAGGTGAAATATTAGTGGATCCCCTTTCAACTAGATCCCGACAAATTGACATTTGTGTACAAAAGTGACCGTAGAACGATAAACCAAATCAATTTTTTCGGTTTTAATAAGCTATAAATACGATTTAATCGGAAGGATTGTTTTAGGTCAAGTGGAAAAAAAAATTGTTGGTTCTTTAATGTTTCGAAAAAGATGAGGATCCATTAGCGTTCATGACTTAGACAAACCTTTTTCATGAAAATCTTGTAAAAGCGATTTTTAGTACCTTTTTCTGTTTAGTTTTCTGATACTTTTGGTTTCCTGATGTTATCTCGTCACTAATTCAATGCTGAGAAGTAGTCATTGAAATTATATTTAATATGAAGTCTTTTTTATGTATTAATTAGCCAATTTATTAAAAATAATGTATTCAAATAATTAAAAATAAGTTTTTCATACTCAATCTTTTCACATTTTATAACAACTCTAGTTTTGATTTTAACGAATTAGGAAGGCAAAGTTATTATTTTAGATTAATCAAGTATTTTTCGACAATATTTGTCTGTTATTTCTATTTTTCGTTTCGGCAAATGTGATGGATTTTGTAGCCTATATAATTGGTAGAGAAATGGAAAAAAAAAAAAAAAAAACTTAAAGAATTCAGATTCTATATTAAGTTATTGTGGTAATTTAAGTCTTCCTGTTTTTTTTTCCCCCTCTTCTCTTATAGTGTTATTTATCAAAACTTTAGAAATCTTGAAATAAATTGTTGCAATCCAATTTTTTCACGTTTTTGTGAAACATTAAAAAATAGTTTGTCGAAAATTTGACTTTCTATGGACACAACAGGCCAGTGATTTGCAAAATTAGCTATTGCTTATTTATTCTTGTGTTCTTTAGTGCTCAGAATAAGCATTTTAAAAAATTATTAGGAAACATTAAATGTGTGTAAATTATCAACACTTAGACTCTTGAATAAAATACTGTATAAAAAGAATTTTTCATGACCTCGCTGTAGAATTTGCCTTGACGAGGATTTATTCCAGATCATTCAGCTATAGGGCTAATCATTTTATTATGTATTGTTAAAATTAAAAGAACTATAAAACATGCTTATGTTAGCTTAAAGGTATTTTTCATCGTGTAGGTGAGGAGATATTATATTTAGATATAAAATTTAATTTTGCTTATAAGTTGAAGTTTATTTTAACTGTTAGAAGAAAAGGAGAAAGGCACTTGTGTGGGGAAAAATGGGAGATGAATACAACTTTTTATGCTTGTGTTTCTATCTTTATGTACTCGTAATTCACTTGGCTAAAACACTGAATTTTTTTCATAGATAGATTTTCAACTTGAAGCTAAAATCATGCCAATCGCTTCAAATGTGTTTAAATTTTTATACAATTTTTTAAAGTTATTGTGAATTGCTTAAAGAAATATTTTAAAGGGTAGTTTTATATTCAGTTATATGTTGACAGTTTTTTTTTTTCAACTGAGGAAAAATACTTTTTTTAACGGGGGTGGAAAGTAAAAAATAATAATAATAAAAAAAACTGAGTCATTTATTTTTTCACATGAAAGAGTTTAGCTAATAATAGATTTCTTGAAACGTAGTAGAGTGAGAAGTGACAGTTCCAAAGGAACCGCATCCTTATTATTTGGAACTAGACGAAACATTGGAAGTACAAGAAATTGCATCATGAAATATTTCAAATTTTCATTATAAAATGATAAAAATATATAGAAAATATTTTCCCATGAACTTCGATACCTTGACTTCATTTAATATTTATTACAGTTATACCTTAACGTAAGTTAATTTTATGAAAATATTTCTGAATAAAATGTAACTTTAATTTTTGTTTTTAATTTGTTAAAATCTTGCATTAAACTTAGAAATGATGCGGAAAAAAAGTTGAAAGGAGTAAAGTTTTCTCTTTAATTGCTATCGCAATTATTCGGGTTAAATTAGGATGTGCTTGTAAAATTCATTATTATGCAAACATATTTAACATGTCGTATTGTTCCTTTTTATTTAAATTTTTTTATAAACAGAACAAAGTTTTAAATTGCTATCATGATGTTGTGCTCTTTAATGCAAAATATATGGAAGAATCGTGTTATTTGTTTTATTCTTCTTAGGAGTTAAATATGAAAACTATTCTGAAATAATATGCCATAGACGATCTGGTGGTTTAATGGTTAGCACTCTGTTCAGTTTAACGTTTTATAGATTCGAATCCCACCTTTGGTTCGGATGTTTATAATGGTTTGGAATCCACTTTAAACTTTAGGTCAAGGTTTAATTAGCTGTCCTGTGCAAAAAATGATCATTGAACGACAAACCATATTCAATGTCTTACAAAAAAAGTTTTGATAGGATTAGCGTAACATCTCGGATGATTGGCATTTCACCAATTGTTTCTTCAATAATCATGAGTTCTTAAAATTTCTTGAAGGCCATTAATTTAATGTATGAAATTATTGAGAATATTACAAGATTTAAAGTAATAATTATTCAAAAATGAAGATTAATTTTTTTTTGAAAAATCGTTAATTAACAATTTTTCAAAAAAAATTAATCTTCATTTTAATGAAAAAAAATTTTTACCATTTGTAAAATATCAAACATTAAAAAAAAAAAAAAAAAAAAAAAAAATCTATAAAATTTTATTTATTTATTTTTTTTTTTGAGCGTATTGCAACTGACAACAAAATAATTTCAACTTATTAAGCACAACACTTAGTAAATGTTACCCTAAATATGTTAAAACTATTTTGTTGAATGTCGCTCTAAAAATGGTTTTGGGACACTTTCCAGAATAACAAGAGTTGCGAATTACCGCTGTTGTAATTTTCAGAAATCGTAAATTGGCCAATTTTCTGTCAAGAAGTAATCGATTGTATCTGAAGTGTGCTAAGAATATGTTGACTGCATTGAATAAAGATGAACGGTGCTTACTAACTATGAAAAGGCCTTCCTGAAGACAATTTACGCGATGTATGCTGAAAGGCCTTTCAAAGGCTTTCGACCGTTAGGCTGTTCGCTGCGCAGTGTCAAAGCGTTACATGCCTCATATACGTGGGACCTCTATTTGTGGTATATATAAAATAGTTTTATAAATAAAGCTAATATTGTGTTAAATTTTGTTATAAATATTGTTAAAATTAATTATATATATCGTTCCCCCCCCCCCGACCTCCAATTCCTCCGTTTCACATTTTCATTATAATCCACATCCCGTGAAAGCTGCCGGCTTTTGGCCCACTTGTTCTTTTTAAGGAACTATTAGATTTTGTAATTTTTTTCATTTCAAAAGAGTTTTGTGGCTATTATGGATTAATCTACTCTTGATGTTTCATTTTTAAATTTGATGGATTTATGTTATGGATTTTTTTGAACTCTTGCAAAGTTGTTAATGATATTGGTTTTTGATAAAAGAATAATTTAATTCACAGTTCGAATAACATTTAATTGTTGGACTTTTGTGTTATGAATAAAATGCTATAATTGTTTTACTGTCATTGTATTTAAGGAATTTCACATTGAAATGTATTAAAGAGTTAAATTTGAAATTGATTAAAAGTATAGTGATATGAGCTTATGGGAATATACACGGAAGTATTTGTTAAAAATTACCTTTGTGTGGATTCATTTTTTTGTTAGCTACATTTTCCGAATAATCATGCGTAGATTTGCATTACTCTTTAGCTCTACGTATTGAAGTTCATTAGAAATTTATTTGCCTATTCATATCATTGGATTTCGCAATCCATGCCATTAAAATAACTATCTGGTTTAAAATATTGTAATTTGACAGCATGTCAAGCATAACTGCCAAAATCAAAAAGTTTGTACTGTTCCCAGTATTAGTCCTTCCGGAGTATTTTTTCTTAAGGAGTGAGTGGGCAATATTCACATGCTCTAGGAAGAAAACTTATAAATTTCCCGAGCTTCTACCCAATAAATGCACATGTAGGGGGTAGCAGTACATGTTGCATATCTTCTGTTCAATGATGTTAGATTTGACTGTAGATTTCTACTCTAAAAAGGCGGTCGTCAATTTGCTACTGTGATCGTAAATGCTAAAATAAGATTTAAATTTACACTATTAATAATAATAAATTAATCCAAAGAACAAAATATATGTTCACACAGTAACTTCTACCACAAAAACAATATTTTATTTTAACATATATTTTCTGTATATTCATTTTCTTAGATATGCTAACAGATTTGAAACTTTTTTGAATTTAAATAATTTATTGATTTATTCAGGACATTTGTTTGTGATGGTTGTTAAGTCTGCGTAATTTATAGCGTTCTGTCAGACGTTTTTTATTCGTTTTACAAAATTACCTTTTTTTTTTCAAGTTAATGAAATACCATTGTTTCAATTTATGGTCTATTTTGAATATATGTTTTATATAATATATAATATGTATATGTTTATTAAATATATGTATATGTTTACGCGAAACAGTGCTTCTTTCGAAATTTATTTTCAAATCTGTTTAAGCTCTGATAAATGAATTGCATTTTTAAGTAATAAAACATCAATTAAAATTCGATTACTTGTTTTTGTTACAAAGAAGTAAGTTCTTTGGCTTTTTCTGAAACTTTTGTTTACTCTATTGAGATGCTATTTTTTTCTTAATCTTGTATTAAAAATGTTATGTTGTTGAAGTTAAGTTCCCATGAGTAAATATGAAATTCTAATTTTCAATAAATTCTAATTCGCAAACACTATAATATGATTCAAATTTATTAGAAATTGGCTGAGAGACTCCGATTTTTAAATCATCAAAAATTATTGATAACATTCTGTCTAGTTTCCTGTCGGAGATATTTTTCACTATCAGTTCCTTTTCCTTTCTAAAAGAAATCTTTTTCCGCTTTAGCGGATACCATTGCAAGAGAAAGCATATGTATTTTAAAACTGTTTTCAGAGCTTCATCCGAATTGCTTATTTTATCGTATCTAATTTTATAACATGCATATTTTTCAGAAGCAATATATTTCTATATTGTGTCTTGGACTTTACGTTGTTACATTTTTCGACCATTTTAAAATCAGTTTCATGTCCTAGTTTTCATAAGACTTGTTTGGGTTTCAAGTATATTATAATTAAGAATTGAGCATTTTCCATCAAAATTTTATGTACGTGGAAATTTATTTTTACTGTCACGAGTATAACAAATTGAAGTAAGTTTCAAATAAGGAAGGTAACAAAAACAAGCAGCAAATATTTTAATTTTTTTTTTCAACATCTGGTAAATTTTAATTACGCTGTGCAGGGGTGTGAAATTTTCTGGTAATGAATACTTTAAATCCACAATGCTTTGAATTATCATTTTTGAAGTACTTATCATTGGTAGCTTATAAAAAAAACTTGTGCTCAAAAAATTAGGTATCATCACATTACATGAAGATTTTCGTTGTATATTTCTCTCAAGTTTGGAAAACTATTTCATTATGAGAGTAACATTTTCTGTTTATTCTTTAGTTTTATTGCTTAAAGTTAATTCTGATACAGATTTTTCAATTTTTACATTATTTATATTGTCCTGTCAAACATATCACCCTATTTCTTTTTTCGTTTCATTTGTGATTACTGAAAATGCAACTGATAAATTAAAAACTAACTTATTTATCGTTTTATTTATGTTTTTTTCGATTGTTAATAGAAAATTTACAGTTTTATTTTGATTTTGTAAAAGTGTTTAAGGTAATAAAAATAGAGAAGAGAAAATCTAACTGCGGAAATTATGTGAAGTGTTTAGAAATCGATGGCGTTAACGGGGAACTCCATATCATAAAACTTACAGCAACAATATGTTTTGAGAACATCTGAGTTTGAATAAATTTAAATCGAAACAAATTAAAATGCGTAGACTCGATAAAGTGAAGTTGGATATTACAGTTTGAAAAGTATGAAAAAGATAGAAGAAAGAAGCTTTCGTTGGAGTATTGAATCACCATAACAGATCTACTCGAAAGAAATATATATCTAAGCAACTAATGTGAAATAACCTTTTTCAAAGTTTTTTAACAGATGTTTAGTCTTGGAAATATTATTTAAGAAACAAGGTTAGAGTAAAATATATTTTCTAATCTTGGTTTATTAATTATAAAATGATTCGTTATTTGCTTTTAAGTTGAATTGGTGCTAGCACATCTACACGTAATTTTCTTTTCACTATTTTCATACATCTTTCAAAATGCAATTTTTTTTCTATCACTTTCAAAATCTTCCAAATTGTAATCTCGAATACACAAAGTAATATCGAGGAAAACTTAAGTTTTCGGAAATCAGTTTGAATTGTGAGGCAGTATTTCATAGCAGAGGAAGGTGTAAGTATACAGCCAGTTTTTTTTTTTTTTTTTTTTTTTTTTTTTTTTTTTTTTGTCGAGAAATGTGCAAAAACGTTATTCGCTTAAGAAGTTAGAACTGCGCAAGATACACAGGATCTGTGATTGCGAATGAAGTTTATTTAGAACTTGTATGGAATAATTTGTTTCCTGTCTAGCTTTCCGTTAACACCCACAATTGATTTTAGCGTTACCATGTTATTGCATCTA
The DNA here is from genome assembly GCA_026290005.1 of Latrodectus geometricus. Lineage (NCBI taxonomy): Eukaryota > Metazoa > Arthropoda > Arachnida > Araneae > Theridiidae > Latrodectus > Latrodectus geometricus. Next base: position 270,882 of record JAPDSC010107384.1, read on the forward strand.
TTGACATAAAGTAATCAATTATAAATGTTACTCGGATATTCGGTGTTCATCATTTATTTCATGATCAAGCTTTTCAAGCCATCTAAACTTCACCCAGGAACTACGATCTCAACTAATGCGATTGTAGCCTAGGGGAATCATAGAATGCAAGGCCAGTAACAGCTGTCACCGGAGCGAGATTTATACAATTACTGTGGGCTTTCTTCTCGCGCTGTTTTGTTTAAAGAGACTATTTAAGTAATGTCGGCAACATATCAGTTGGTTATAACTCGTTAGAATAAATTTTAAGTTCATGAATGAGTCGAAATTCCCGCGCGTCCTGGAACTCGAAGACAAATGTATTAGTCTGGAAAGCAGTAGACGCCGATTAATCCAAGACATCACCCATTCCAAGATTAAAACATCTGTGGTCCAACCAGGGATTTCATTGGGCTATTGCACTGCTCTCCATCTTAAAAATAACTTTTTTGTGATTACTCTATGTTGTTTGAAGTCCGAAATAACATTGTAAGATTTCAAATTGCCGCAACTGATACTTTTGTTCAATGGATTATGTGCTTCTCTAAGGAATTGCCATTGTTACTTGAAGAAAGGGTATTGACTGTATAATGTCTAAATTTAAATTTATTGAAAATCTTGGAATTTTCTCTGTACCATGTTGTATGTACGTTTCCCACCTTCAGCCTCTCGTAGATTTAGAAATTGCGCTGTAGCACGAATGTAGGTGATTGTGATAATTTTATAGGAATCATAAGCAAATTCTTTTAACTGCATGTTTGAACAAATCTCATTTTATTAACCTTAAAGTGGTTGTTTCTTTCGTTACAGTTGAGATCATGTGTACGTCATTTTATTTTACTTGTAATTGGTCTGTGAGTTAAACAAATAATCGTTTTCAGCAATAATGTTGAATATACAGTTTTGCCCACCAATCAAAAACGAGTAAATTTGTCAGTGGGATTAGCTCTTCTATGAGCAGTTAGAAATATTTAGCCAATATCTTAGTGGAATTGGATATTTTATATATTATTGGAGATTTGTCTCTCTTGATACCACTATTAAAAAAATAAATACTTATTAATCATTAAGTAAAAATAAATTTATTTCATGTAGCATGTAAAGCACATTAAATACTAATATTTGATTGTTTATGCAAGCAATAAATAAATCATAACATCCACCTTTGGTTAGTTTAAATCGGCAAGGACGATTTAATATTTTTTTACTGTCGTTTCTTTTGAATTTAAATTTTTCAGTGATTTTGATCGTTATTAAACTTATAAAAATTCATGGCATTCATTCTAATAAACACTATTTTCCTGCTACATATAGAATCTAAAGTATTACTAGTCTCCTTTTCTTCACACATTTTACCTCTCCGTAATTAAACCTACGTGATTTTCTAAAGTCTGCAATTTCTGAGCTCTAAAGATTGAATGTTAGTTTCTTCGATCAAATCCTTCCTTTTATAATGTAAGAAACGTTCAACAGAAATAAAATTTCCCTAAAGAGAATTACACTCGTAGGTAATGTTTCAATAGATAACAATTTAGAAGTTTGAATAATTAAACATCGAATAAATTGAAGCATTGAAATATTTAAAGAAATTATCAAATCGTTTAGTTTTGTGCAAATCAATTTTGGAATTTTCGGGCAATTTTTCATTATTTCTAACTTTTCTGTTTCACAGAGTTCGAACTAGTGAAAGTATCTTGTATGTATTTCTCAAATTTCCATCAGTCACTGGAGATTACAATTTTTTTTTTTTTTTTTTTTTGTTGATATTTAGTTTTGTCGAATTAAATTTTGTTAAAGACAATGGGCAGTGTATTATGGTTATCACGATCTTATCTAATGATTTTCTATTTGGAAAACATAATTTGATCTTAACTGAATTGAATTGCTATAACTTTCGTCAAATGCTTAAACATTAAATTTCTTGGTGACCGTATTTAATAAGTTCGGAAAAAATTGAGACTATTTTTATTCTGCAGTGCAATTTAGTGAACTCTCTTAAAATCGGACATCGAATATTCTTATCATAGAGTTTTCTCTAATAAATAAATAGATTTTGTGATATCGCTATCTTTCTTGAATTTTTGTCATAACAAACCAACGTTTTGAAAGAATATCGTAAATCACTCTATAGAATAATTTGTATAAAATGAGATCTTTCTTGTGTAATGAAGAAAGTAGATTCCTGCTGTCAAACTTGACCCATATATTCCCTATCTTGAGTACAGTCACTAAGTTGGTAACGGGTAAGTAAGCAAGGTTATTCTACGTAAACATTGTCCTTCACACATACCCCAAAAGGGAAAAACCGCTAATTGTAAAGTCGGGAGACATTAAGGATCACCTGAAGAATGCATGACACATAAAATACTTTTATGTTGATTAGTCATCATTCTCTGTGCATATTGTTATCACTTTGCCACTCGTTTAATCAAAGGAACGATAACGACATGAGTAAACCTTTAAAATATGCTTCTTTCATTGGTTCTTAGTATTAAAGGTTGCGATTAACATGAAGATTAATGACTTACCCTGCGTGTTTAATGTGTGAATAGTAATATTTTATATAAATATTATGTAAAATTATCAATAAATATATTTTAAATAAACGATGTTTAATAAAAAAAATAGTTTTCGATTTAAAATAGTTTATTGTATTCTAAAAACTTTTAAGTATAGTTTTTTTTTTTTTTTTTTTTTTTTTTTTTTTTATTTTTTTTTAAAAAAAAAAAAAAAAAAAAAAAAAAAAAAAAAACTTATGTGCCTATAACCTACTTTTTTGCAAACTATCGTTGCACTACCTCATTTTCTAGTTTTGTGTTTGAAAGTTATCTTTTTATTTCCATTATGTTTTTAATAATTTCATCGTTGGATACCTGTTTTTTACAAATTGCATCTTAGTCCATATTTAAAAAAAAATCTTGGAATGGAATTTAACTTCTGCAATACTAGTGGGTTTCTTTTTCGAAATTCCATGTATGTAAATGAAATGTTTAAAAAGATGCATGATTTCAATGCGCATCGTGCAGTTTTCAATCCTTAAAGACTTGGTTCTCTGAACATCAGCACTCTGGCCTTGGGTTCAGTAGTTCGTGGGTTCGAATCCAACTTCTGGCTTGGATGTTTGTAGTGTTTCGGTAGGCAATTTAAACTTTTGATTCCAGGCTAATTAGATCTTAGTGATCTAATTAGCCTTTACATTACTCAAAAGCAATGTAAAAAAAATTGCTTTTGAGAGACACATCAGACCCATGAAAAATGTCAATCCAAATGACTCAGTCATAAAATTAATTACAAAGGTCTTAAAAAATTAAAAAAAAAAATTTTTTTTTTATCATTCTAGTACGTAAGTGAGAATTAAAATTATCAGTGTCTATGAAACCACGTTCGGAACTAGTGCATAGCTCCTAAAATCCTGAACTGAATCGTAAAAAGATTCCTAACGAGCTTCTTTAATGTTATTTGCAAAATAAAGAAAATTAATTTTTTTGACTGCACTGCTTAATTAAATTTAACCGCTCATATATTTTATTGCGGTGATTTATCTAATATTTTTATGCATAATTTTTAACACTATTATAATTCTAACTTTTTAATGTAAAAAGCATTAAAAAAACAAATTTGCTAAATATTATAGGAAATTTACATTGTATTATAAAAAAACTTACATGCAGATGAACAGGAACATATTGTACAAATGTCGAAAGTTTATTGCACTTAAAAATTAGACGTTTGTTCTACTTTAAAATATTATGCCAGGAAATTTTATTCGACAGAACGTAAATTATACAGTGGGTAAAAAAAGTTTCCGTATGGTCACTAAATTTGAGAATAAATTAACATAATTTGTAAAGTATTTCATTTTTCCTTTAAATACTGCCTATATGTGTTTAGTACAAGTCTACAGTAAGCGGTTTTTATAAATTTTCATTTGTACAAAACGAGAAAAGCATATTCTCAATATCATCTAATGTAAATTAAAATTGAAGTGCAAAAGAAGTTTTTGTATGCGTTATGCAAACTCTTTCTGACGTGTTTATAACAGGCCCTCAGTAAATCTTTGACGTTAGAAAGTTAATCATTCATAAGGAAACAACATATCGACAGTTGTTGAGTTCAAGTTTTTTCTTGTAGTCTCAAAATGGAAGTTCCAAGAGCTATTAGTGATTAAATTGCGAAAACATGGATTACCCATGAAAAGGATTAGTGAACTGACTAAAAAATCGAAGTCTACTGTGCAATATATCATTGAAAGATATCGTGAACTTCATTCATTTGAGGATAGAGATCGATCCGGGAGGCCGTCAAAATTAAATCGCGTGCATAAAAGAAACATCGTTCTCCAAGTTGAAGAAAATCCACGAATTAGTGCACCGAAGTTGGCAGCTGATTTAATGGTAAGCTACAACATTAAAGTCTCAAGTCAAACCGTGAGAAATGTCATTAAAAAATGTGGTTATCATGGACGTGCGGCCCGGAAGAAACCCTATATAAGTTTACGCAACGGGAAAAAGTGCCTCGAGTTTGCAAAGGAGCATGTAAGTAAGCCATTATCTTTTTGGGAATCCATTCTTTTTAGCGATGAATCAAAATTTAACATTCATGGATCAGATCGCCGAGTTATGGTGTGGAGAAAACCAAATCAACAAATGCTAAGAACTTGTGCGGAACTGTGAATCACGGTGGTGGCGGTATAGGGGTGTATAAGTGCTTCTAGAGTAGGAAACTTGCAATTCATCGAAGGAAATATGGATCGACACGGATATCTTGATATTCTTAAACAAAATGTGTTATCCAGCGCAAAGAAACTATCTCTTGGAACAGGATTTACTTTTCAGCAGGACAACGATCCTAAACACAACTCTAAGATTTGCCTTTACTTACGAGTGGTGCCTTTAGCATGTGCAGCAACAACTTCATAGCCCTCCACAGTCATCCGATTTGAACCCCATCGAACATTTGTGGGAAGAAATTGGCCGGCAAATAAAAAAATATGACATAAAAAGCAAACTTGAACTCAAGAGTGCCATTAATAGTATTTGGTCTAATATTTCTCCGAAAATAACAAAAAAACTTGTAGGGTTAATGCCACAGCGTCTAAGAGAGGTGATAAAGGCCAAAGGATAGCCCACTGATCATTAAATGAACTTTTGTTCAATGTATTTTTGTAAACATTTTGTGTGCTAGGGCATCGTACGGAAACTTTTGTTTTTATGTTTACGGCATTTTTTTAGTTTTCACGATTTATTATTTAATTTGATCAGTATTATCAATCTTTTAATTGAATATTACTTTTAAGTCATATCTAAGTTTTCATTTTAATCATTATGAATTTTGTGTGACACATTAAACTTTGATTTGCATTCGTATCTGCGTATGCAGACTTTTTTTACCCACTGTATATATCAAATATTAGTGTTTATAATGCATCAAATTGCGTAGAGCGATAATAATAAAAAAATTCCTGTACGGAATTATTTCCCCCTAGTATCTTAACATGTTCTTGAATTTTTTTTTTTTTTTAAATATTATTTTGTTTTTGACACTTAAAAGCATATGTCCCAGTATCTATAAAACAGTTTTATTAATATTTTTATGTATATTAAGTTTAATAATACAGTAATTGTTGGATTTAAAAATATAGAAGTTTCAACAATTGCATTATACGAGGGTTACTCCGAAATTTTTGAGATACGCGCAGAAGAGAATTAACAAAATAAAAATAATGGTTTAGTTTTAAAATACAAAGTATTTTAAAATAGGAGACGATTTTTTACTGACTTACTTCAACTTGTTTAGCGTAGAATAAATTTTAAACAGAAGAGAAAATGTAGTTGACGCAAGAACATTTTCGCGCTAGGAATTTCTACAATTTTAAAGCAGGATTAAATCAAGAAGAATGCGTTCGAAGGTTGCAATTAGCATTTGGTGATGAATCTCTAGCTCGTGCTACTGTATTAAGATGGTTTAGAGAATTAGAGGAGGTCGCAATTTTCTTCAGGATGAAGAACACACTGGAAAGCCGCCGTCGGCAGTAATCCCGGATAATGTGTCTGCCATACGAAAAATGTTAATGGATGATAATCGCTGTACCTATAAAATGATACAGAAGGAACTTAACATTGGATCCGCAGTCATACACAAAATCATTCATGAAGAATTACATTTGAAAAGAGTAGTTTACCGTTGGGTTGCCCATAATCTAACTGAGCACCAAAAAGAGGAGCGTGTCAGAATCAGTAAAGAAACTCTTAAATTGCTAAATGAAGGTGGCAACCGCATCATTTCTAAAATTGTAACCGGTGATGAAACGTATATATCGTTTTTTGACGTTCCAACACGTCAAGAAAGCAAAGTATGGGTCTTTGAAGATGATCTCACGCCGACAATGGTGAAAAAACAACGCGCACTGAAAAAAGTGATTAATGCGGTTTTCTTCAGAAGTACGGGATTGGTCAAAGACATCCAGTTGGAAGGACAGAAGACAGTAACAGCAAACTGGTATACCACTAAATGTCTTCCAGAAATTCTACAAGAACTGAATGTTAGGGGACTAATGCTTCACCATGACAATGCATCTTCACATACAGCCGGATTAACAATTGAGTTCCGTAAACAAAAACAAATTAAAGTGATCGAACATCCGCCGTACTTACATGATCTAGCTATGTGCGACTTTTGGTTATTCTTTAATCTAAAAAAGAACTTACATGGACGTCATTTTTATTCAGAAGAGATTGATGTGGCTATAAATGCATTTTTTTCATCTATTCCAAGAAATGAATGGCTTGAGGCATTTAATCTTTGGAAAATTCGTCTACAAAAGGGCATTAATGCTGAAGGAGACTACTTTGAACACACCTAAAATTTTGTAAGTATAACTTTAAAAACCTAGTTGTATCTCAAAAATTTCAGAGTGACTTTCGTACACTTATGTTTTGCATTACTCAAAATATTTTCCCTATCATTAGTATGGATGTTTAAATCCACATTACAATGTTATGTTGGGCAATTTTATGCTGTGCAGCAAAAAAAAGTTATTTGACGATGAATTTCTTAACTGACCAACATATTTTTGTAACTTGAAAATTAATATTTTTGTAAGTTTCTAATTTTTACTTACTTATTAACATTCTGTTCTCTTCTATTCATTTTTCAAACAGCAAAAATGTATTATGCTAAAATGTCAAATAGGAACTGTTTCCTTATGCAAAAGATCGAACACTTTCTACTATTACGTTTATGAAATGTTATGGTTGTATTGGTGAGTTATGGTGTATTAAGATAAAATGAACCAAAAATTTGTTATATTATTTTAAAATACATATATTAATAAATTGATCTTAAGAATCAGCAAATAATATATATATATATATATATATATATATATATATATATAAAAATCTAAATCCTTTATTAAAGAAACTCGATATTTGGTGGGCCACGGTAGCCTAATTGATTAGGGCGTCAATTTCGCTATCGCAAGGTTATGGGTACGATTCCCCACCGACTAAAGACCGTCGTGTTCATTAATGGCGACTGGGGCACGTAAAATATGCCATGGTCGCAATGTCCTCCACGTTCTTATTCCAAATTAGGCTCTTATTTTTGCGAGTGGTAGGAGCCAGATCTTGGTTCTCTCTTCCTTGGCTTTATATCTCTAAATTGGAAGACCCAGATGGTGCTGCCATCTATGAGCCAATTCGTACCTCCACCCTCTTGAGAGGGTGCTCTGTTCAATAACGGAAGGCGCTCTATTTTACTTCATTCGCCCCGCCCCGTCTCAATATCATAAGTAAAAATAAACTAACTTGATTCCAGGAATTTTTCTTGGTTAAATCTATTAAATATGGCGTATTTTTAAGCAGATTTTTTTTATTAGGTAAGTAATAAATTTATTATTTATAAATACTGATTAATTAAGAAAATATTTTGCAACATTGAATAATTTAAATTGTAAAAATTCAACTTCCGATTTGTAATTTTGAGGAAAAAATAATTGCTGCAATAATTTTGTTATTGTATAGAGATTCAAGTTGTTATTAAGGTCTATATGATATTTTGTTTATATAAGCAATAACCGCATTGTTTCTATCATTTTCGGTTATTATCCTCTAACTAAATTTAATGAAAAGATATTATTCAATCGATATAATAAGCTAGGACTCGGATAGTAATTTCTAAATATTTAAAATGACACATTTATTTCAGACTTGAAAAGCAATGGGCTAATGTTGATTCTCAATTAGGAGACATCATCAAACTATCATTCGTGAGTGAGACTAATTGATCAATTTTCTGACATTCTTTTTTGTGTTGTAAAAGTTTATTTAACTGGAATATTTTTTAATAATATAAGACATTTGTTTTTGCTATCGAGGCAGAAATTTGTATATTTACTAGTTGCATAATAAGCTGTTGATGAATACCCGGGAGAAATGTTGAGAAAAAAATTTGGAATTTTTTTTGTCAACTAGTATACCCTTGTGTTTATTCATTGTGCGAATCCAAACTTTCCACATGGAAATGCAAATGATTAATTGACTGTTTTAAAAACTCATTTTCACATTGGTTCATGATAAGCATTTTAGATTCGTTACTTTTTCTTAATCAATTGTTTAAAAAATGACGCAAATTTATATTTTGCCCAAAAATTTACCCAAGCAATTAAATATGTTGGGAAGTTTTAATTTTCAAAAAGAACTTGTTCGGTTGGAATTTCTAAACTATTATCTGTTAGAGTGCGGAGAAGCGCGATAGCGCTTCTTTTGTTTTATACCGAAGATGCGGAGATGCTGCTGTTGGTTAGTATAATTTTCGCATCTATTGAGAGCAGTTGAATTCATATCAATCGCAGTTTTTATTCATTTTATATTTATTCAATAATTAGTGTTAATTATAACCATTTCTATTCTCCAAAAAAATTACTACGCATTTCATTCCGCACTTTTAGCATGTACATAAGAAAATTCTTCAGCACTCAAACGGTTAATATAGTGCTAAATTTTTACAAATCGGTTAACATGGCGTAGATATTCTAGATAAAATAATAAGATTCTTTTTAAACTATATAGAGTTCCTCAGCATCTCTGAACTCTCTCATATTTTTATCGTTCAATTGTAAAATTTCAATCTTTAACCCACTTCTGAAATATGTTCAGGTGCAAAACAAAAATTGAAAAATAGGAGTAGATGTCTGAATCCTTAAAAGATATGAGAAAATGTGCAATAAATTAAAGTGTTCACAATGTATTTAATCCTTATTCTAAACACTATTTAATTCAAAATCTTTTAATTTATATCTACGTCTACGGAAATCGTGTTAATTAAAATCGTAATTACAAACTTGTTTAATGTAACATTAGCTGCTTTTTTAAAGTTTATTTTGATCATTATTTAAATATCATTTTCTAGAATTCAGCTTTACCGTAAGTTCTGGTTAAATTAACATTCTTGTACAAAAATGTGCTATCGTTAACTGGCAAATCTATCAAATCCCAACTATAATGTGCTGAGCTAGTTATATGAATAGTCAGCGTTTTGGTAGTTTAACTCAACACTACATAGACTCGATTTTTATTTTGAGCTTGGTTTTTTGCAGTGCTTCTGAATTTATTTTAAACCAGGTCTTGATCGAATTAGTGCTCTTGTGATTATATAAGGACTAAATTGACACGTTTCAGTCAGTGTAATTTCAGAAATTTTTGTGTCAAGATTTTTATATGAATCTAGTATAATTCGTTAGTAAATTTGATCTGAGCATAAGATTTAATGATTTTTACTATTGTTATCGATTTTATTAAAAATGTATTTCAATATAGTTGTAAATTTGACTTGAATGCATTGGTATACTTTTTAATGGAATAATTGTACCTCAAAACTTTCGTTTTTTATCAAGATTTGATTCCTAACAACTGCCTTTTTTTATTATTATCTATATTTAAACATTTTATTGATGTTATATCAATAACTCTCACAATATGCGATATCAATATATTATATTAATGCGAATTATTTTTTTGTGAGAAACATTTATTAAATTCATGTTAGCTCTCATGTACGTGTGGTATCTAATAAATTCATAAACTATAATAATTCTCGAGACTAAAATATGCTTTTTGAATAGAGAAAGTAGGTAACATTACCTCTACTGCTATTCAAAATATTCAACAGCAATATGTCACCAATTTATTACTAAGGAAAATCAAAGTTGGCTATATCAGGACATACTGCAGAAAAACAGCTTTTTTTATTCAAAAGCACTTTTTTCAAAAATTTTCTTTTAAGGCAGTCAAGCATAGAAAACAACCGACAGCTGCATACTTGAAATATTATTCGACTGCTGTCATTGCTTGGCTGCTGGCTAATTATTCATTATAACAGGTATTGAAATGTAGGCTTCTATCAATGTGTAGAGTTTTGAATTGTTCATTGCTTATAAATTGAATATGTATTTTTGCCTCACGATTATTCTTATGGTAGAACTATAGTAAAAAAAGTATAAAAATATGATTAAGGATATTTCTAAAGGTAATTTATCTAGATTTTGACGCTTCTAAAACTATCAAACGGAAGGTTAGAATAGAATGCCAGTTCTTGCTAATAGCGTCGAAAAATATTGGATGAACTTGTCCAAGAATTCTTGTCAAATAATATAAAGCGATCGTTGTTAATCTTCTTTGTTACATTATATAATCTTTTGTGATAATTATAAGTGAAATTTAATGGCTAACACTAACTTTCAGCTTATTTGTTCCTGTATCAAATCGGTGTGCGAAAAATGATCGACAAACAATTTTTCGATAATCGCAAAAAATATTTCGCAGTAAATGTTCAAAGTAAAGTTCTAAGTTTTTAAACATTTTTATGTTGTCTGATCCAATTTTTCTTAAGAATTTGACGCTTTTGAAACCAGTTTAATGAAAAAATATGCATCTGTGTAACTAAATAAATTAAATCAAGATCTTAATTTTTTATGTACATCTTAACTTTTGTATCGTAGCAATATTTTTTATACTTCGTCATATTTATATAAATCCAATTTACAGGTATAATAGTGTTAAAATGAAGGACTCGCGAATTCTAAATTTAATGATTTGTCGAAGTTTTCAAGAATTTGGAATTGTATTATAGTATATTTAATTTATTTCGTCACTTTTTAATAATTTAAGGTTTCGGTTTGTTTGTCAATTTAAGATTACTTCGGTTCTGTAGTCACTTATGGTTGATTTGACCATGACTTTTACAGTTTAAAGTGGATTCTTAACTACTAAAAACTAAAATAGAACATATTCAGCTCTCTATCTTATAAGAATCTAAATATTTAGTTTACCCTCTTATATTAGAAGTGTTTGCTTTATATGTTTGCATTTTATAACATTTTTTTTCTATGTAGCTAAAATATTTTGATTATTATTTTATCTGTTACTATTTCCCCCCCCCCTCTTCTGGATCGATTGTCTATATTATAAGAATTTTGTCTGAAATGAAATATTCGTTTTGGCACACACACACACACATAATTTTTCATAACATTCTTTTATGAAACTCCATCAGCAACTTATCACGCTAGAGCAACTTGAATATTGCACAGGTGGCAGCTAAATAAGCGCCAGTTATCAGTTCAAATATAAATTATTGAAATAAATATAAACTAATTGAAATAAGGCTTGGATAAAATGCAAATTTAAATTGAAACTTTTTACTGAAACATTGAACCAAAAACCATTTTTTGAATTTTAAAAATAACTTTAAATAGGTTTTCTGATACATATTTTTAAAATTTACAATAATTTGTAATTTTTATAACAAAATGATATAGTTTTGTATATTGTTGATTCCTATCTTGTTCTCAAGCCGCCTTTTTTTTTTTTTAAGACACCATTTCGTACGAAATTTTTTCTCAAAAACTCAATTATCTTAATTAAAAAGATTAAATGTAGAGAAAAATGCTTAAATTAAAAACATTTTTTAATAAAGTTAGTAAAAAAAATGAATGTTTTGAGACTTAATCATGATGACTTAACTGTAAGAACTATTTTACTGACAAATTCAAATTTTTTTAAATCATAAAATTGTGGAAAATGTTTAAATAAAAAATTTTTAATGCAGAAAATTATAAGATTTTGATATTAAAAAAATATTGGTTGCATAAAAGTGAATAAGTTGCATTTTAATAATTGATTTACTATTATTTGTTTACTTTTTGTCTCTAAGACAAAGTTATACCAATATCATCAAATGTAGTTTTTAAATATTTTTAAAAGTTTTTTTAATATTATTTAATTGTAATTTTTTAATATTATTTAATGTAATTTTCTAAAAACTTATTACATTAGTTTTATATTGCTTTTTAATATGAAAATAAAAATTCACACTTCATTATTTGATATTTTTAATTATGTAATGTTTTAAATGATGTGGAGATTATTTATTTAGAAGAAAGTTTTATATTGATATTTGCTGGAATTTTTAACTTTTTTTATATAAAAAATACTTAATTGAAATCTTTTTGAATTTCAATTATAACTTGTTTAAAACTAAATTGTAACAGATTTAATTTATTAATTCTTTCACATAATTTTTGTCTCATTTTATGTAAAGCATGACAATCATTTTTAGATTTAGCTACAAATTTATTTTTCAGATGTCTTTCAGAATTGTACGTAGTAGTAAATTCCGCCATATTTTTGGACAGCAGTTGAAACGGGAACAATGTTATGACAATATTCGAATAACATCCAATTCATGGGATTCCAGCTTCTGTGCTGTAAATCCAAAATTTTTAGCTATAATTATTGAAGCGGCTGGGGGAGGTGCTTTTATGGTGCTGCCTCTTCATAAGGTAAAATTTAGACATTTTGGTTATTTTCTTAACATATTTTCTATTGAAATTTGACACATTTCAATAAAAAAAATTAGAGATTCTTATTTGATATTAATAACTACTAAAAAGTTCTATTGTGTATTTTTGTTAAGCATTTTTTTTTTCTATTTTAAAGATTAGTGCTCAGTTATCTACCTGTATAATTCATAAAACAAAATTGTAATTTTCTGAGAATTTGCTTATCTACTAGAAATCATTGCTGTAATGCATTTCATTTTAATGATTTTTAAAAGTATTTTATTTGTTTAGATGTGTAAGTTTTCATTGATTTTAATTTTACAGAATTATTTATATATGTATATGTGAATGCAAATTTATAATAAAATGGAATTTTAAACATGCTTATAAGTTTGCACTTTTAGATGGAATTAGAGATGAATACTACATTTTATTCATTATACATTAATGTTAAGAATGAAGTACTATTTTGTGTGTTTTATTCATGAGCACTCTATAATAATCCATGAGTGTAATATCATCAATGAGAGGAATAGAATTCTGAATGTTAAGATTTGTTTAATTTTATTGGTCAATGTATAAATGGAATATTTTTCAAATCTTCTTCTGAGGTAGTGTGAATATTTTTCTATTCAGATTCCTGTTTCATTTAAACATATCTTCCACATTGTAATAATTTTATTCCAAATTTTGTTCTAGTAAGAACTTCTTAAAATCTTATTGAATTGAGTAATTCAGCTTTAGCAATCCAATTGGCTGAATTATGGATATTTATATCAAATAATTTTTCATTTAAAGTGCGGTTTAAGTCCCTTTGAATTTCTGTGGACTGTTTTAGCTTATTATATTTTATATTTAAGTGTTATAACATTTAGAATAAAATCTTAATTGAATTATTAAATGTTTTATTTTTATTTTTAATTTTGTATAAAATGTGATTTTAAAGAAACTTTAGATTTTGTTGGTCTATCATATAGATGCTTATTTTAGGAAGTGTCTAGACTAGTTGTGAGAGGTGTGGAATTCCTTTTAATGAATGTTTTTATTTTTCAAAGATCAATGTTTAGTAAATTTGTTAGTTGACAATGTCAATTATTAACAATTCAATGGTTGAAATCTCATTGGAGAGCCACATTTTTAAAATAGTATCAATAAGTATAGATAAGATTTTTATATTGAAATTATATGATTAGATATAGTCTTAAACAATTGGTATGTTGGATAAAATTTGATATTTTTAATAATTATATTGTTAAAATAAAATTGGGTTAAATTGCGCTTTAGGTCCCCTACTTCGCCAACTCGCGAATTTGAAGCGTTTTTTGCGCATGCTCATTAATTACTTTTGTTTTAGCCTTTTCATTGGTCGCTAATTAAATTTCATTTTGAAATAGCGGTAGAATTTTTGCCATGGCATCGGCGATTTTGAAAACGCACCATGTAAGGACCCAAAACGCATTTTCATCTAAAATTGTTATGTATCCAGAACTTTAAATCGTGGTAATGACAGGGAAACACTAATGTAAGCAATGGCTTTGCCCCCCCCCCTTTTTTTTTTTTTTTTTTTTTTTTTTTTTTTTTTTTTTTTTACTTGATTGTATGTTGTTGCTTTTAGTTTTAGAAAAGATCCTAAGTTCTCATCAATAAGATATCTTTTCAACTTATTCTAATTGGGGTTCATGCTCAAAAGTGAGATATATTAGGTTGGGGAAAAAGAAATCCATTGTTTTTACGTGAACTTTATGTAACTTCTTTCGGATTCGTTTTGTAAAAAGTTTAAAAATAGTTTTCATGTAGATTTTTAGGTCTTGGGCGAAGCTACGATTGCTGACATGCGGTCAACATCAATAATTTTTTATTTTTTTTATAGACATTCTCGAAGATGCTGTATCCATGCGAGGTGCATCTTTTAACTTCAAAAATATCCAAAATGAATTGACGAAACAAAATTTTACGCAACTGGTTGTTACAGTCTTATATAGGACGATAAACACCTTTCACAATTTTAGCTACCTGGCAAGCATTTTCACCATTCTAAAAGAAAAACTAAAATGTATCGAACTTTCTGTTTGTTGTCTTCCATTTTTAAAATCTTGTACTCATAACTGAATTAATCAAACAAAAAACCGCAAGAGAATATTGTAGTGTCAAATGTCACCTTTCCAACGAGCATAAATCTAAAATTGTTTGATAGATCTCATGAGATATCGATCACTACAGGCACCTACCGAAAAAATAATGGATTACTTTTTACCCAAACTAATATATATTTATATATTAGACCCTAAATGAGAAAAGAACTATGAATACTAGTTTTTTTCCCCCAACTGACTATATGAGTCAAATATATCGTTCTATATATTATAAATCATTCTCCTGACCTTTCAAAGTAAACCACTTGAGGTTTAAATGAGACTCACATTTTTTCTTAATGTATCTATATCAGCACTTAGACATTCAAATTTGGAACTCCATAATTCTTTAATTTTTAAATCCTTCTCAAAGTTATAATAGTTATAAAAGAGAATAACAAAGGCTGAATATTTTAATTCTATTTCAGTAATATTAAGATTTTTCTTTTTTTTACTTTAAACAAAAAAATAATTTTGTTAAATTAAAAAAAAAAAAAAAAAAAAAACTTTAATAGAAGAAAGAAAATATTTATTTTCAATGTAGTTTTTGATAAAGGAGATTTAGATGAAACTACATTTACCATGAAATAAAACTTTTTGGATCTGCTGATCACTCTTATTTTTGGTTGATAAACACAGTTTTAAAGGAAAACTCTTTAAACATCTGTTTCATATGGGTACAAAATATTTCAAAATCTTTTTGATAACCAACATTTTGTTATGTCACAGATCTATACATCTTACTCCATAACAATTAAATGCTTAACTGGCAAATGAGTGGTTACTGCTCTGGCCTTTGATTAAACTATTTTTAAGTTTGATTCCCTTCTTGGTAGGGATGTTTGTGGTGACTAGAATCCACTTTAAACTGGTCATTTTAGCCTTGGTGTGCAAAAAATTATCATTAAGTGACAAACTACAACAGCTAAGAATTCTTTAAATCGGTATTTATAAACTTTTGCATTTTTGGTTATTGAGTTGATAGTTACAAAAGTTGTACACGCTGATGCACGCATGTAAAAAAAAAAAAAAAAAAAAAAAAAAAAATACTATTTTGTAAAATTCACATTCAAAGAGCGAATATGTCACATTTGGCTTACAAACTTTGATTTGCTAACCACTGTTTTTGTTTGTAAAAATGTAGAATTGGGGGCAGGCAATGACAATTTAATGATTCAAAATTTTGTATGGCATTTGACATCACTTTTTTTATACACAATTCTTAAAAACGAAATATCTGTAGTATGTATGAATAAGCTGCATTATTGAAATGGAAAATAAAGTCTTGAAATTTATTTCTTAATGAAAAGAAATGAATACCCAATTAACTTATAAAATTTTAAAATTCCTTTTGTAATATCAAGTTTTTTCAGTTTTTAATATAATTCTTGGAAAATTTGAAAAGTATATCACAAATCTTTACTTATTTTAGCATTTATATTTGTATTATTTTAATAATTTTTAATTTAAAAGTAACTCAACTACTCTTGCTTTAATGATTGAGTAATTTAGTCTGAATAAAAACTTGTAGATGGACTAAAATTATTGGAATAATTTTTTTTTAATTAAGCTGTATTTATTGCTGTCAATCACTTACTTGTTCAATTGTTAAATAATTCAATCTAATAGACTGGATTTACTGAGTTAGAGTTACTGAAAACATATAATTTTATTTAAAACGGCTGTATTTCTTAGTTTTTTTAATATATCGATGTACAAAATGAAATGAAAGATGTGTCATTGTTTACATTCATTTTTTTTAAATATATAATTTTGTCAAGATATTGAAATATGTACAAAATAAAAGATTCTCTATACTGATTTTTATTTTTAGACTGGAAGAATAGAACCCAATTATCCTTTGGTATCAGGCCACAGAGGTCCTGTTCTTGATATTGCATGGTGCCCATTTAATGACAATGTGATTGCCAGTGGTTCTGAAGATGGCGTTGTTAGAGTGTGGCAAATACCAGATGGGGGCTTAGTTCGTCCATTAACTGATCCTATAGTAGAACTTATTTGTCATCAAAGAAGAGTAGGCCTAATTTTATGGCATCCGGTTGCAAATAATGTTCTTTTAAGTGCCGGTAAGTAAATTTTTAATCTTGATTTTCTTTCATATTAATAATAGTATTCATGAAAATGTGATATTTTTTATTATGGAGCATCAACCATGAATAATGTACAAACAATATTATATAAAATTCTATTAGTAATGTATATAGTTTTTACATAAAAAAAATGCTGCTATATAAAGAATTTATTTTGTATGTAAAAGTGATAAATGTTTAATTTCTATTTTATTTGAAGTAATGAATATAAATTCCAGTCCTCAAAATTTTTGGAATTGTGATTTTAATTTAAAAGATATACATTTTTAATTAAAGTATATTTTAGATGTGTAATACTTTCCTGACAATATTTCACTGCATGGTTTATTAATTTTTTTCCGTCAATTACGTAAAAATTTTATTTAAAAGATCTTAAGATACTGCTTTATTCGAAATTTAATGCAGCTACCATGCGAAATTGATTATTTTTGTCAGTCTATGCATTCAGCTATTAGACAAGCTGTGATATTGAACTACAAACTCCATATTTATGGTATTGGTGTTAAATGGTAAATGTTAAGAGTAAATGAATACTTGAAAAATATGTACATAGCAAATGGTGCAAAAATTGAAAAATCATAGATTTTGTTTTCGTGCTCGTGGAATATTCAACAACATTAGAGAAAAATCATTATTAAGACATTTAAAGACAGTTTCATCAAAAATACAGTAGATGCTCATTTATTTTATGAACTTTTAATATATGATCAATCTTGATTTTACAAACTGATGGCTGATCTTTAATATGGTCTAATGGATGCAATTGTTTTTTATTTCCATTCAGAAATTGAAATTTATGAAAGTCTTTTGCAAACTTGTTTAAAAAACCAAAAAAATCAATTTTTATTTGGATTTTTTTAGTATTTGAAAAAATTATTAAGAGTTTAATGAGAAAAAATGTTTTAAAAGTTAGAATTTTTTACTAGCAAAAAATTAATAGCACTGTTGAAAGAAATTTTAAAAAAGGCAATTAAAATTTAAATATTTCTAAAACTGCATTTATACTCATTTACTCTTCTCTTTCCTAATTGTATATTCTCAATTTTTTACTTAAAAAATTTTTTGGTATTGGAAATTTTAAATTTTTGATTAATATTTTGACATATCTGAATACAACTTCAAAATGATGTAGGTAGGTTTATTTTTTACTGTACATGCATTGTGATATAATAGTCTATTAATTAAAAAAATTTTCTAATTTTCTTGAAATTACTTTCTTTTAACTTTTCTTGTTGTTTTGAGCTAATTAAAATTTGAATGTTCATTAATATATATTGCATTATAAATTAAGAAAAAGTTTGTTTTTATAGGTGCTGATCTGAAAATTTTGATATGGAATGTTGGTAATGCTGAAATTTTATTCTCTATAAATCATCCTGACCTCATATGGTCAGTTTCTTGGAACTGGGAGGGTACTAGACTAGTCACTACTTGCAAAGATAAAAAAATCAGAATATTTGATCCAAGATCAGGAGAAATGGAACAAGTAAGGGGCTATATGCTTAAAACACTATAATAAAAATTTAAAATGCTTTTATTTCTGAATTAATCAAATTACTTTTATTGTGTTTAAAACATTTATTATGTTCAGTTAAGCAAATTTGTATTTTTTAAATTCAAGTTTTTTTTTAAAAATTTAAGCAGTTTGAAAAATTTTGAAAATTACTATTAATATTTAAAAGTAGCTTAATGTACATACTTTGCTGCATTCTATTTAAATCTGATTCAATTAATTCATTGTACCTAATTTATAGTAATACAGTGAAAACAGAAGCAGAATATACATTAGATATTTTTTATTTGTTGCATACCAAAATAAAATCTCAAAATATTAAAAAAATATAGCTCTTGGCTTTATAATAGTTTAAATATAAATATGAAATGAAATTTTACAATTTGATGCATAAAAGTCTACTTATTGCAAAATAATTTAAGTGTTTAGCATGTTTTGTATAGATTAGCTGAAAAAAAATCAAATTATGTGTATATCTGAAAATGCTGTATAATAGCAAAGTTATTAAATACAGAAATCAGAATTCTTTTCATCAGTGTTTCAGTACATTTCTTTTCATTAATGTATTCGTAGTAACAAACCTTTACAATACTTTTTCCAAATAAGAAAAATGTGGTGCATATCATTATTTTTAAAAACTATTGAACTGTTGAAAAAAAGATGTGATGCTATAATATATATACTTTTTTCTCTACTCACTAAAGGAAAACACATAAAAGACACTTTTGACTGAACTGCCTACAGAAAATTTGGCATTAGCAACACTAACAATGCAGGGAACTGTTTAAAGATTATATTTATTTAAGTCAATGAGCTTCATTGAAATTCACTAGATTGCATCTGTTATACTAATGAATTCTACTAGAAAACTCAAATTCTTGTATGATTTTTTAAATTTTTGGTCCAAAATTACAGAAATATTATAAAATACTGATTGTGTATCCTCTTTGAGTATGCAAGTGAATTATCTTTACTATATTAACATTTTGATTATTCAACTTTTAGGCTTAATGTATAATACCATGATTTATATATTTAGGATGCCTATATATTAAATTTGGAATATATATATGCTCATGTTAAGTCATTTAAACAAGCATAAAGGCTTTTAATTCAGCAAATCCTTCTGCTTGTGTAAACATGTTTGTTTTGGTTTCTAGTTTATATCTTAGACATTTTGATACAACTATATGTTTCACACACATAGGATATACTATGTTTTACATTTTCTGTACTTCAACATAATTTGTCAGGATTGGAGAGAAATCTACTTAGAAACTTTAATTTTAGTGTAGGTGGTACTGCAATCTATATACAAAAGCAAAGACTAATAAAAAAAAGGGGGGTGTAAACAATGTATGTCCCAGAATGCTCTGATCATTGCGTGTTCTTGCCATTGACTTGTTTGTTATGTAAATAAATGTTTTGTTCTGTGTTAACTCTTTAGTGATTGATAATAAATTCACACACCACACTCAATTCAAACCTAAGATAAAAATAGTGACAAGAATGAATCTTAAAGTGGAATCAGAAGAGTAATTAAGTTTTGTGTGATTACGTGAAGCTTACTAATGAAAACTATGCATCACAGGATTATGTTATGCTCAGGAATAAATCTAAGTGCCATAATATTTTGCTCAGAAAGCCATTTCATTTTTCCCACCTGAACCAGTTTTTTGCTAGTGAAAACCAATCACTTTATGTGTGTAAAATCATGCTACAACTAGAAAAATGGTAAACGTTATTAGAAAAGAATTGACATTATGCAATTCAATAAAATATTTATTCACTATACATTTTTCATCTTTACATAAAATGAAATAACTTTCCAAAAAACCAAATAATTATCCACAAAGCAAAGTTTAAATCAATGTTTATAGTGTACAA
>JAPDSC010107384.1:291393-317175 GCA_026290005.1 Latrodectus geometricus
ACGAAACTTTTTAAATTTAAATACAACAATCTTAAAATTTTAGATAAGAAAATTTGTGGCATTATTAATGAGATTGATTTGATAATAGAAAATAATTTATAATATGAAGATTAAAATTTTTAAGTGGCAGTACAGAGGTAATAAATTCTTAAAAGGCCAAATTCCTACAAACATTTCTATTAACTAATTGTACTTCGACACCAAGTGCATATAATAATATGCAAAACGTTTTTTCACAATATAATGTTATGCCTAAAATGTCTATGTCAAAATATTATGAAAAACCCCATGAATGTGGCAAACATTTTTTAATTCTTTTAATACATATATCACCAAAAATTCATAAATTTAACAGTTTTTAAGCTTACTTGGGGGTAAAACATTAAAACTAAAATTAATAGAAGGCTTTTTCTTTTTTGGTCAGAAAATTACTATAAAGCAATAAAATTACAAAAAAAAAAAAAAGAAAGACTTGCTAATTAACATGCATATGTAGAAATTATTAAATTTACAAGTTATTCAAAACTCAAAAAGTATACACTAAAGAACCCCCCCCCCCAAAAAAAAAAAACTGGTACTCATGCATATGCAAATATAAAGATGTGGAACCAATCACCAATCAGAGGGTGGTACTAACAGTCAAATCTCAAGAAGTAAGATATCAAATCTCCAACGACATTGCTGTGGGTAGAAAAAGTTCATGCAAGAATTTGTCCCCTCAGGGGGTTTACTTTCTTTAAGTAAACACGAGTGTCACAATCCCGAGATACCCCAGTGATTTGTTCTCTTCTCTATTTTCTTCTCCCTTCTACTTTTCTTACTTTTCTCCCTCATTGTGGTTGAGGGCTCCCCTTGAGCAGCTGTCGCCGATCTGTTGCTAATGACTACTCTTGGGGACTAAATCACCCACTTGTTTGCCGTGCGTGGAGACTCTTGTCTCTTGAAAGGAGGGTCCTGGTAATTGAGGCCCCCAGAGACCAACATATTACTTTGGCCTCTGCTTCAGGTAAACGGGAGCTGTGTTGTGGTCCTCAGCACATCAATCGGCTTTATGGATCAAGCGATCGGTACATCTACTGGGTGACTTGTTAAGGGTGGAGACCACTTCAGGGATGTACTGTGAGCATATAGGGACTAACTAGGACTGGTGCAGTTGACTTGCATCCTCTTGTAGGACTCCGTGGTGGGTGGTGCCGTCTGGTCCTTGAATTTTATTTGATTCTCTATGGATAAAAAAACTTTCCTCACTCCCATGGGAGCATCAAATGATTAATTGTAAAGCAAAATTTTTTACTGTCAAAAAAATTGGTGGATCTTTTGAGTCCGTTTCCCCTTTTCTCATTGAAAAGGGTATTACTTCGAATGTGGGTGAAGTAAAATCGATTAAAAAGCTTAGATCTGGTATTCTGTAAATATAAACTGTATCTGAAAAGTAGTCTATCATGATGCAAAGCTTAAAGATAATAGCTGACATAGCTGTTAGCGTCGAACCTCACGGAAATCTAAATTTCTCACGAGGTTTATCCTTTGGTTTCTCTTCATTCACCGTGTTAATCTTTCTCACGAGGTGTGATATATACAGAGGACTTGTATCATACCCCCAACAGATGAAATATTTGAAAACCTCCAAAGCCAAAATGTCTGTGCTGTCAAACGAATCACAATCATGAGAGAAGGCATTGTCCTGAACACAAAGCATCTCATTTTGACTTTCGTGACACCAGACTTGCCACAACATATTAAAGTTGCTTATATGAGGTGTTCTGTTCGGCCTTTCATCGCAAGTCCTCTAAGATGTTTCTAGTGTCAACGTTTTGGGCATTCTAAAATGGCTTGCCGAGGTAAACTTACTTGCGCCTGTTGTTCTGACGTTGGCCTTGACAGCCTTACCTGCGATGCCAAAGAAGTGTGTATCAATGTGTTAAGGTCTTGATGAGCTTTTTGAAAATTATAAGTAAATAACAGTGTCACTGAATTTTTTTCATTCTGAAACAAACTAAATGAGAAGTATCATCATTCTGCCTGAAATAAAAATTCAACATATTTCTAATTAAAGACTAAACTGCTATGGAATGATTTGAAAACAAAGGCTACATTGTAACTTTGTTTATTGCTTATCTCTGAAATTTCTTTTTGCCCCTTTTGCATTAATATAGATCATAATAAAAAATTGTTCCCTGACACTAATTGAGAAAAAACAAATGTAAAAATTAATTGTTTTATTTATGAAAGAAATTGCTGCATTGTGAACTGTAAATCAAAACAAATATGTTCTATTTGTAAATTTCGTTAATAATGAATTTTTGTTGTGTGTGCGTAATATGAAAAAAAAGCAAAAAATAAAAAATGAAAATATTTTGACCATTTGAATTTCATCAGTAAGGCTGGAAATTAATAAGAGAAGTTACATTGACTCATTACCTATAATTAAATTGAAGATTCAAACATTATAAATGCTAAAGCTGACACACTAACACAAATTTCTGTAGTGAGTAATTTAGTTCCAGAAAAATATAAGAAACCTCATATTAGTGTAATGTTAATATATGCTTTTGATTGGATGATTAAAGTTTGAAAGCCCCATTAATTGATTTGCCTTTAACTGGGAAGATTTTATAAATTTTGAAGAACCAATTAATGTTAAATCTGCAATGGTTGGTAATTTATCAAATGATTTATTATTGTCTTTTAGCACTATAAATGAATTAAATTTTGATATCAATTGTATCAATATAAGATGTGATAAAATCAAAACTGTAGATTACATGTTGTTAATTTTAAATTAAAATGTTATGCAATGGAAGATAATTCTGATTTTGGTAATTTGTATGATAATAATTTGAATGTGGATATGTTTTATGATAATAATTTGGATATTTTTATATTTCAAGATAATTTGAGTACTGACTTGTTATGTGATAATGTGTTATGTGACTTGTTATGTGATAACAAAGCAGAGTGTTTAAGTAATGTTTTAAATGAAAATTTAAACTGAAGATGTAATTAAAAAATTCAGTAACAAAGCTGTTAAATGTTGTGCTACGATATCTGAAAATTTTGTTAGTTGAAACCAAGAGGCTAGTATTAATAATAATGAAGTGTCAGATTCTGCAAAATTTCAAAATAAACCGGAAAATGACACTAGTTTAGCTTGTTTGCAAGATATCTGTAAAAGAGTTAATAAAATTCGCATTATTGTTAACTTTTTATATTGTTAAGATACTACTTTAGATGAGGAAGTTAAACAGTTGGTATTTCCGCTATCTCAAAGAAAACATGTTGGAACTTACTCTAGTTTGTGGGGAGTACATCTTCAGAAAAAGAAAACTTAGTGGCGTTTATGATAGTCACTTTATTGGCCAGGTATGCCAATAAAAGAAAGAAATAGATGATTTTTGCAGAACTTGTACACCTTGTATAATACAAATAAAAAAGCAACCATTTGATGAAGTCCCAATTATACCAGTTTGGCGTTCTGATCAAGTGCTCCAAATTGTTAATGTTGACTTTTAGCCCTATAGAACAAAATGGTCACTGTTTTTTAAGTATGTTTTATGCTGTATAGATCAATGCACTAGATGGCCTGAAGCAGTACCATTAAAGTATTTGACTGCTAAGTTGACATGCATGCACTGCTCCAGGCTTTTACTAGCACTGGCATGTCGAAAGTTGAAGCTACAGATTCGGGAAGTGACTTCATGTCTACTTTGACTGAGGAATTTCTTAAGAGACTTAGGTTCTTTCCCAGGTTTACCATACCAGGGCACCAGAGTTCACATAATTTAGTTTAAAAATTTAATGGAGTTTGAAAAAACATGATTCATCATACAATTAGAGATTATTCCAAAGATTGGGATAAACATACTTCATTTCTCCTACGGGCTTACAGAAAGATCCCAAATGCAACCACTGGTGTTAGTGCTTTTCTTGCTTCATTATAGGCATCCCAATGGTCCATTGCTCATTCTAAAAACTACCTGGACTGATAAGACTCTTATTCCACTAGGATAATCAAAAATTTTTGATAACTACCTGAATACTTTAAAGATGAAACTTGAAAATGTTGCTGAACATGCTGGTCTCACTGCTGAGATAAGAAAACTGCCTTATGCTTATTAACTCACTTATTAAACTCACCTAGCTTAAACTGTCTTATTGCAATAGAAAAACACTTCAAAAGAGTTTAAAAAAGGCGACAAAGTTATAGTTTTGATTGTGGGTAGTGAAAATAAAGTGTACACTTGATGGACTGGTTCTGCAACAATTGTTATGTAGAAAACTGAATAAACTTCCAAAAGGTTGTACAAAACATGTTAACCCTAATAAGATCCAACAATTCAAAGCTACATCAAACAAAATTGAAGTTATCTATGATGTTGACATAGATTTTGGTGAAGTTCAAAATATCCCTAAGATATTACCAATAAATTGCTTTATTGAAGGAAACTTTATGCCTCATGATTGAGCTAAAAATAAAGAATTTGATTTTGTTTTACAGAAGCATCAAAATCTGGTACTCCAAGAATCACATATTAAAGAGCACCCCATAAAGCTAAATTAAAAAAAAAAAAGGAAGCATGCCAAAGGTACAAAAGCCATTTTGCATCCCAGGAGCCTTAAAGGGAGAAGTAGATCGACAAATTGAAGAGCTTGTACATCTAGGGCTCATTGTTCCCTCAGAGAGAATATGTGTATCCATTCATGTGTGTCTCGAAGAAAGATGGTTTTGTGGGTTGACTACAGATAGCTAAATTCGTAGACTGAAATAAATTCATTTCTGATAAAAACCAGACTTAATTTACAAGATATTAACTGATAAGGTGTACCCTTGAATGTCAAGATTTAACATTTTTTGTAATGCACAGAGGACAGTATGCTTTTGTGGTTCTTCTGTTTGGACTATGTAATGCAGCAGCTGCTTTCCAAAAAGCAATGAACAAGTTACTTTTAAAACATTATGTTGAATCCTAGATTGATGACATTGCAGTTTTTTCTGCTAATTGGAATATTCATTTTAAACGTCTTGATGCTGTTTTGGAGACTTTAGAAGAAGCCAACTTTACAGTGAAATTTGAAAAATGTGAGTTTGCTAAGCACAAAATATTATTTCTCGACATATCTTAGATTCTGGATCACATGAATCGGGGATGTCAGGAGTGTTCTTGGATTGTTTTCATACTATTAAGCATATGTACCTAACTTTTCAGAGATAGTATGCCCATTTACATCTTTGACAAAACAATGAGTACCAAACTTTGTGGTATGCGGTAGTGAACATGACACTGCTTTGCCAAATTTAAGGAGTCAATTTGAAACTCTCCTGACTGTTCACCAAATTTTAAAACACCATTCATTCTGTATACATGTTTCATCTTATGCCATAAACTCTGTTTAGCTCAAAAAGTGAAAATAACCTTGATCGCCAAATAGCATTTGCAAGTAAGAAATGTCAGTCTGTACCACGGTTTAAGTATCTGGGCAGATGTCATGTCACCTATATCCAGCATTAGGCCAATTGCCAAAATAATTGAAACGATAAGCAGAGCTCCAAATATTAAATTTTAATGCTGTTAAATGCTAGCTATTGTTTCAAATACCTATAAAGTATTTCGTTCTATTAACCTTTAATAAATAAGAAACTAATAACATGCCAATAATTAGGCTTACATAAAAATAGCAAGTTTAGTTTATTGATACTAAACATAATGTAATTACATAACATAAATTAAGTTTAAAATTTGAAAATATATAAAGTAAAGGTATTCCAATTGAATAATTCGTTGTCATTACTAACAAAAATAAACTATAATAAAAGGACAATAAGAGTTTTTAACCAAAACTATCAGACACCTGGGATACGCCCCTTTTGACTAACTGGCATGCTTATACAATAAATTAATAATTCTATTTTGAATGTAGAAATGCCAAATTGGCAAAATGAAATTCTAAGTATTTTACTAATAAAAAATGGTATAGTAGTATGCCGGTAGGTATAGCAGAAAAAAAAAATTGAAAAAAATAATGCACAAGTATTTTAAATGAATGATAAATATAGTGATAAGAAAACTTATATTGAACAGTATTAAACCAAAATCTCAAAAGCACTGAATACATAAATTTAAATTTGTACTGGGGTGACAAGAAATTAACTGATGCGCAAGAGAATGTACTTCGTATTAACACTACTGCAGCTAATTTCATGCCAAAACTTGAGTAGAAGTAGCACCTAATCTATAGTTAGAAAATTTCTTTTACTAATTATAAAAGTTAACTTGTAATTGTAAAAAAGAAATTTTCTGATAAGAAAATTTCTTTGAATTTCAATTGGCTTAAAAAATTGCAGTGGCGTTAATATGCAAGTACCCAAGAAAAAATTTCCTGTTATTGATAAAGAAACTTATACAGTGATTTTCGCTTTAAAAAAGTTTGAACCTTACATATTTGGATCAGAAATTAAGATTGTAAGTGATCATCCCCTGAAATTTCTCACTGTGTATACTAAAGCGCTCCACCGTAAAGATCATCTTTAGCTTTGCAACAATTCCAGGTTAAAATTTTATACTGGAAAGGAAAAGACCATATAAATGCTGATTCATTATCACAATTTAAAGTCTAGTACTGGAAGAACATTTGAACTTTTTATTAGTTACTCTAACTAATAATTATTTCTTTTCAGCTTTCAACGTTATTTTATTTTTGAAATTAAAAAGTTAATAAGATTTTGTTTTTAGAATTGAAAAATATTCTTTAATATTTTTCATAAATAAAGTATACAATATTTTTAAATAATAAAGAATATAATTCTTTAATTATATTCTTTAATATTTAAAAATATTGTAACTAACTGTATAAATTAAGTACTATATAATTCTATAAGTAATCAATTTAATTGTTCAATACTTGACTTTGTTCAGCCAAATTTGTAAAAATGATGTATTGATTTTGAAAAAAATGTTTAGTGTGAATTTATCCTCTAATTCAGTGTTTCCCAACGTGGGGCCCACGCCCCACATGGGGGCAATTTGATTGTTCAGGGGGGCAATCCGAAAATGTACTCGAGACGAGTTTAAACTTTTCGCTTCGGGCGATTTAAATGCAATGCTAAATTTAACGAAAAAAGCAAATTCTTAAATAATTATTGGGTATAATTTCGCTTGACGAGACCAAAATATCAACTGGGTGTTTAGCGTCGTCAAGTTAACTTCCCTGAGGCAGACGGCAGGCTTCACGGGGAATCCCGGACGTTTTAAAATCTCGGTAAACAACGCAGTTGTTCGCACTTGAATAGTCCATCGCAATGTATGTAGTGTTCACAGAATTCAGTTGGTGTTAATTTGAAATAATTAATAATAACAGTCCGTCAATACTGTTGCAAAAACTCGGTTATTTAATAAATATATAAATTGTATATATAAAATTGGTAAGTATTTGATTTGATTTTTATTTGTTTTAGAAACATAACTTTCCAGAAAATTTGTCAAATGGAAAAAATATATTATTTTGCGGTGGCAGTGTAGTAAATGTGTTATATACATTTAAATAAATATGTATTTTTTAGTATACGTTTACTCTGTCACATTAAATTAATTTTAACACATACTTTAATTATAGTATTTAATCGATCTTATATTTATTTCTTATAGCCCCCATAGTAAAATGAGTGGTGCAAGCAAGAAAAAAACTCGTCAATATTCGGAGGAATATTTAAAATTTGGGTTCATACCCACTGTCCACGATGAGCGGATTCCTTTTTGTCTTTTATGCCAGCAATGCTTGACCAACGAATGAATGAAACGAGGTCGTCTTGAGGCGCATTTAAACGCGAAACATGGTGCTCATATTAATTCAGATTTGAATTACTATAATTCAGATTAGAATTAATTTGTTTAAAGAAAAATTTTGAAAAGAGAACAACATTTAAGTCTCTATTTACTGCTCATACTTCAACTAATAATCGTGTTCTTGAGGCTAATTATCAAATTTCTTTATTCATCGCTAAAACTGGAATAAATCCATACTATAGGAGAGAATTTAATAAAATCGTCAATATCAGCATTTCTTAAAATGGTTCTTGAAAAAGATGACAAAGATGTAAAAGCTATGCCACTCAGTAACAATACTGTTAGCAGAAGAATAGATGAAATGAGTAAAGATGTTGAAAAACAACTTGTTGAAAAATTAAAAACTAGAAATTTCACAGTGCAAATGGATGAATCAACTTTGAGAGACAGTAAGGCAGTATTGATGTCTTACGTAAGATATATTGATAAAGGACATTTTTCTGAAGAAATGTTGTTCTGTAAAAGATTAGAAAGCACCACTACTTCCAAAGATATATATAATATGCTAAAAAACTACTTAGATGTCAATGATATACCAATGAAAAATATAACATCTTGTGCTGCAGATGGTGCTCCTAATATGATGGGCAAGAAAATTGGCTGCTTAACACTTAACATACCGGGGATTTTTTTTATTCGGCAAAATTAATGGGAAAATGGGTCAAATGACCCCTTTCGGTAGTTTTAGTGTTAAAATTGATGAAAGTTGCGAATCCAGAAATGATTCTTGTGCATTGTGTTATTCATAGGGAAAACTTGGTAGCTAAAAACATATCGCCTGTTCTAAATGAAGTACTACATTCAGTTATAAAGTGTGTTAATACTATTAAAGCTAATGCCAAATGTGAACGTCTCTTCAAGCTATTTTGTGAAAAACAAAATGAGGATCATGCTAGACTTTTACTTCATACTGAAGTAAGATGGCTATCTAAAGGGAACTGCTTGAAAAGATTTATGGAACTGTTTGATACTCTTAATGATTTTGTAAGTGACAAACCTGAAATGAAGTATCTATTAACAATCGATGGTAAAGCATTTGTGAGTTATTTAGCCAATATCTTTGAAAAACTAAATAAATTAAATAAGCAACTTCAAGGAACAAATAAAATTCTTGTCGATGCAAAAGCGAAGATATTTGGTTTCAATACTCATGTTGAGTTATGTCAGAAACATATTAACAACAAAAACTTTCAACAGTTTCATTAGCTCCAAAAATGTGAAGTAACTGATACCGCATTACTTGTTATTGTCAATCATCTGAATATTCTATCGGCTGATTTAAAAGAAAGATTTTCTTATTTGAAACAAATTGATTTTCCAACATGGATGATGCAGCCAATGTTAGTGGATTTGTATGATATATCAAATATGGAGTATCAAGAAGAACTTGCAGAATTACAAAATGATGAGTCAGTTAAAACTTTATTTAATATAAAAGGAGCGATGGCATGGCTTTGTGAGGAAACAGAGATCAAATACCCAAATTCAACGAAATGTGCAAGAAAACTATTGCTACCTTTTCCATCTTCATATTTACTTGAATGTGGATTTAGTGCTGTAATGATTGACTGGTAAAAAAAAAGAAATCGGCTGGATATAACACAACGTGGAGACTTGAAACTGATGCCAACCAAATTGGAACCTAATATAAAATCTTTGTGCAGCAAGCATCAAGCGCAAGGATCTCACTAAATTAAAATAATAAATTAATATAGAAAAATCTTTATTAAAATTATTTGAATGTCAGTTTTTGATTATATGTTTTGAAAATCTACTTACTGTGTTTTGTTAACAATTTCCTAGTGTTTGTTTGGTTGGGTTTTATGGCGCAAGGTCCAAAAAGGACAAGCTGCGCCAGAATTTCCTAGTGATTTGTTCCTAAAACCTATCATTTAAGTTTCTTAAGTGAATAATTCAATTTCTTAATAATAAAAATTATGTATGTTACATGGGGGGGGCATAGGAATTTTGGAAAGGCTAAGGTGGGACATTGCACAAAAAAGGTTGGGAAACACTGCTCTAATTCCATGTTGAATCAATTTATAAAATTAAAAATTTTATAATTTTGTGATTAATGGATTCTAATGATTTTGATATTATTATTTTAAGATATATTATCTTAAGTTTATTATTATTTTTTTTAAATCAATATTTTGTAAATGTTTTTAAGTTTTCTTTTTAAAGTTTTTGTGTGTATGTTTAATGTAAAATATAGTTTTATACAAGTGCATGTTTATATTTTGTGGAATTTATGTTGCTAAATTAATTTTGAAATGTTTCATTAGTTTTTGTTCATTATATGTTAGAATTAATTTTTATTATGTGTTATGAATTTAATTTAGGAGGATAAGAAACTAGTGAAGTATCTTCATATACAGTAACTTTTATTCATTTAAAATATAAGATGTTAAATATAAATGTAAAAATAATATTTTAATGTTCATAATATTTTACTAAGATTTCACTTTTCCCTATATAAAATTGGGAATTACAGGAAAATATTGTGGGAGAATCTTGATGAGCTATTTGAAAATAAGTTATCTTATTTATTGTAATGCTTGTGTCTGTATTCAAATTTAGGAAGCTATGGGTCACGAAGGAGCCAAGCCTCAGAAAGCAGTATTTCTTAGAAATGGATTGCTCTTTACAACAGGATTCTCACGAATGAGTGAACGACAGTATGCCTTAAGAAGTGAAGTATGTTTATTAACTTTTTAAATGTGTAATTATAATCTAAATTACTGTATTAGTTTTTTGCTGTTGTTAAAATTTGTTTTAAAAAATTTAATAATAGTACCATTGTATGTATGTATGTTAATAGCAAGATATATGTACTTTTTATATTCAACCAACTTTTTAGAAAATTACTAAGAATATAAAATTGTTAAATGAAAATTATTAAGCTTGCATATTAAGCAGTTAACTTAATTTAACCTTTTCTTATTGTCTTATTTTTATTTAAGACATTTTCATGAGGTAAGTACAATGCAAATTTTGAAAAATTAGATTTTTTTTACATAAAACTTTAATTTATCTATAATTAAGTTGATTTTTTAAATTAACGTTTTTATAAAGATTCAAAAATTAAGTTAATTATTTTAAAAAATTAATTGTACAATTTTTAAAATTTCAGCTTTATAATTTTAAACAATAATAATCCAAATTATGTAAAATACAAAATAAAAAATATTTGTTATTGAATGCAAATAATCATGGTTATAGTAAAAATTTATAATTATAACTGTTCATCTTTTTAAGTAATTTATTTTTTAAAATAAATTTTTTTTGTATAATAAAAATTTATATTAAAATCTTGGAAATTTGAAGCATTGTATAATGTTGTTTTTCTTCTAAATATGTATCTAAAAATATGAATTGTTTGAGATTTTAATTCTCTATCAAGCTGAATATAAACCTCAAAATTGTATTGATATATTTTAGATTTTTTTTATACAAGATTATTATTTTTATAAAAGAGTTTACACTTAATTTAAGTGAGTATTCTAAACTCAAAAAGTATGTAAGTAAAATTTTTTTTTTTTTAAGTAAATCTATAAAAAATCAATTTGCAAATAATTCATTCATTTGTTTCCTTGAGTCTACACAGTTTAGATAATTAGCAAAAAATAGATTTAAAGGTTTGAGATTCAATCATTTTATCTTAATTTAGTTTATAAAAAATAATCATTCAATTCAACATTATGTGTAATGGATCTAAAATTACTTTGCAAAACAAAATTTTGTATATTTAAATTTTCATTTGTATATTCTTGCATATTTAAATGTATATTAATTGTATCCAAAAAAGGAGATTCTAAAAATTCGTTACAAAAGTAATACTTGCATGTTTCCATTATTCACAATATATCAGACCACTTTCTAATTTTTTTTAATTCTGTATATTTCAACTTTTTTTAAACTTAAAAGCTAAGAAATTAAAATTTTGCAAAACAAGTTTCTTGAATCTTTTTCAACAAGTTTAGCTTGTTTATGATCAAGATTAAAGAAAATTAAACATTGAAAAAATATTTTTGAAAATTCCTTGATTGCATTTTAAATTAATAGAAAGGTTTTTACATATTTTAATAGTTTGAGGTGTAGGGAGAAGAGTGTCAGCTCTTTTATTGATCTTTTTTTGATTCTAGTTGCAAATGTCAAAGCAATTAATTCTGGAATTAGTTAACCTGTTAATTACTTGTTATTAATCATTATATTTACAAATTCATAACTCTTACTAATTTGGTAGTATTTTACCCCTAATACATTTTTATTAAGTAGATACAATATTGGTATTTAATTGCATATTTGTTGTGTATTTTGAACAAGAAATATGTTTAAATATTTTTCCCCAAAACTTATTTGGAACATATTAATTGCTTTATTTTCTTTTGTATTAACTGTATTTGAAATTTTCTTTAATATTTTTAACATTAAATGAAACACAATTGTTCAGTGCAGTTGCTCTAATTGTTATTTAAAATCATGTTTAATGTTAATACTTGAATAGAGAGAGAATTAAAATTTTAGACCACAGTGTCTTAGAGATATTAAGGGGATAATATTATAGTTACTTTTATTGTGTGAATAAAATATAGCAAGAAATAACAAAAATTGTCACATTAAGTAATCATGTTCATTCTTGCAAAAACTCGGTGGCATGGTGTTTTGCACTCCCTACGCACACGTCCGAGTTTCTATCCTCAGACTGGGTAAGTTCGACTCATCCCTTCAGTGAGTCTATAAAACAGTACTAAGCATGCTTGGGGACTGAACACAGTATATTTCAGGCTAGGTTGACCACATAACTGGGACATATACTTCACTCCCCAATGCTCTTGGTCAAGAAAAAAATATATATG
The DNA here is from genome assembly GCA_026290005.1 of Latrodectus geometricus. Classification (NCBI taxonomy): domain Eukaryota; kingdom Metazoa; phylum Arthropoda; class Arachnida; order Araneae; family Theridiidae; genus Latrodectus; species Latrodectus geometricus. The sequence continues at coordinate 304,094 of JAPDSC010107384.1, forward strand.
CACTGTCAGCTTTGGTCCCTTCATGGGCTGTCATGCCACAGAGTTTAGTTCATTCTTGCATTAGACATTACTTATAATCAAAAGGTTACTTTAAAAGAATTATATCAATGAGAGTTATAAATAATGATACCAAAACAGTTATTTTAGAACTATGTAAAACTGTAACATCTATAGTAAAGTTTTTCTCTGTCACATTATTCTTTAGCAGTTTAAAGAAATAAGTTTTTGTATTAATTTTATTCGTTTTCTATTTTGCAACATATCTGTGATAAAACAATTTAATCAGATAAAATAATCATTGATATATTTTAGAATTTAATCAAATTATAATTTATTCTTTTCACAAAGAAAATATGGAAGAATGAAAATTTTGATAAAATTTTTGTCAATAGTAAATGTACATAAATGATACAGAAAAATTTAAAAATTAGGAAGTCTAAATTTGATTAAATTTCCATAGCTATTAAAATGACCTTATAAAAGATATTAAGTCAAGAAATGAGAATTTATTGTTATATATTAGGTTGGCGAAAAAGAAATCCATTATTTTTACGTGAACTTTTTGTAACTTCTTTCAGATTCACTTTGTAAAAAGGTTTAAAACAGTTTTCGTATAGATTTTTAGGTCTTGTGCAAAGTTACGACTGCTGAGATGCAGTTAACTTCGATCATTTTTGATATTTTATAGACATTCTCGACAATGTTGTATCCATGCGAGGTGCATCTTTAGCATCCAAATACCAAAACGGAAGCGACGAAACAAAATTTGTACGTAATTGGTTGTTACAGTCTTATATAGGACTATAAACACATTTCATAATTTTAGGCACTCGGCTATCTTTTTCGCCATTACAAGAGAAAAACGAAAATGTATTGAATTTTCTGTTTGTTGTCTTCCATTTTTGAAACCTTGTACTTGTAACTGAATTAATCAAACAAAATGCCGCACGAGGATATTTTATTGTCAAATGTCACCTTTCCAACGAGCATAAATCTGAAATTGTTTGATAGATACCTCACGAGATACCGATCACTACAGACTTCTACCGAAAAAATAATGGATAAGTTTTTCCCCAAACTAATATAAGTAATCGCAAAGAAACAGAAAATCAATTTTCTTTCTGTCTGTAAAGTTGGAGTTTTCTAAGGTTGTCTGAAAATTTTACTGCAGTCATATGTAATACTGCCTTCTGATTGATTCAAGCCATTCAAACTCTATATATACAACATACTTTTCTCTTAGTTCAGTTAATGTATAATTACTTTCTTTTGTAAATTATTTATTTGCAGTTCATGGACTCTTATTTATTTCACAAATTTAACATTTATAAGTATTTAATAAAGAATATTTGTACTGTCATAAGAACTAAGTAAAATGTGCATAAGTTAAAATATTTTTTACTGAAAGTGTAATCAAATCAAACCTATCTAAGATTACTCATATATGGAAAATACTCTTAAAAGCTACCCTAGTATGATTTAATTATGTATCTTCTATGAAAAGAAATGGTGATAACACATCAGTGCTGTGATTCAGTTCACTGTTCATTGTGCAACTTGACTTAATAAAATAAATATATAACTACATAATTCTAGTTTTGAGTAATATTTCATCTCGCTTATTTTCTGTTAATGACTCATATGTTTTTAATAATAAAATATTTCATTATTCTCTGAGTTTTGAAATCTCTTAATTAAAAAAAAATGTTTTGTATTAAATAATTCATTATTTCTTAAATTATGAATTTCTTTGGTAATGTTTACCATAAAAGTTGCAATATTTACTGGTCTAATTATAGTTATGGCCCCTTGATGCATGCGCTATTGATTTTAGTAATTTTCTATAAGTACTCTATTTTTTAATAATTTTATTATTTTTTGTTTTCTTCTTTGAAATATTTTTAGAAAATTATATAGCTCAGTTTGAAAATTTTGCTGTGGAGTCATATTTTACCATAATGTTACAGGTTGCTATTTCAGAGCCTTTTGTTCTAGAGGAGCTAGACACCAGCAATGGAATATTAACTCCAATTTATGACCCAGATGTCAATTTACTATACCTCTGTGCAAAGGTATGCTCCATGGTTTTCCATATTAAGTTTTTTCAAATATCTTGAAAGTAATTTATAAATTTACTTTTTTGAATTTCATATAATGCTTTCAAATGATTTGGTTTTTTCTAAGGTTGAACAAAATTTATTTTTAATTAATTGGGCTAAATGTTATTGATTATCTAAGTTTGTTACCCTTTTAGTATTACTGTACGAAATTTTTATTAATTTAGAATATTTACTTTTTATCAACAATTTACTTTCTCTTACACTACAGTATTAGTTTTAGATAAATTGAATATTTAATAGGATTATTAGATTTATGTTTCATAAGATTATTAAGTTTACTGTAAAAACTTGCTAAAATGTATTTAATTTAACTTAAACTAACATTTCTAATCTATTAACTTAGTTGAATTCGTCAGAATTGAGGAAAAATTTTATTTCGCTCTTTAAGTGTTATTTCTTTGAATGTTTTATAAATGGAGAAAAATATAACAGCGTCAAATGTTGGCAAATTTCAATGTTAGATAAATGAATAGAAAAGGATTGCAATGCTAGAAAATTTTAGCTGTGAAAACTATTACTTTGTTAACAAGATTTTTTGTTGTGAAATGTATACAAAAGGAGTTTTTATAACTAAACTTCCAAGCTTTCCTATTATTTAACTTTCATAAGTTTTGACTTCGCAATCCATAAATCGAATTTTTGAGGTGTTTCAAGCTGTATTTTATTAATGAAATTTTATAGAATTTAAAACTTGGCTGGATTAAACATATGAAACTAAATTGCATTGATATGTCAGAAAACGTATAGATGTGACAATCACATATTGATAAAAAGAATATTGGAACTCATCTCATTGTTTTTAAAATAGGGCTATAATGATTATTCATGATAAATTGCAAAGTTTTATTATGGTGCTGTTTAACTCTTTGGCTGAGCATCTTGCAATTTCCACAAGCAACTCAAATGTAGCAAATTTTGTTCAGCCCACAATTTTCACGGGGATGAGCAAATTTCCTCATTGAGGAACATAAAACCAGAATTTTAGTTTTATTTATTGTTGATCTGTTTCTAATTATTAACTTTATTTGATTTAAAAGCTATTATGAATGTGTAATTTAATTCTGTTCAAAAGATTTGCTTTTATGATAAAATGATTGAAATTAATATTTTCTTGTACGTATTGTATTTAACATTCAGAAAGAACAAATGGTACTATATTATGAATGTATTCTAGACTCTATAAATTTAATACAGCTGAAGGGGAAATTTTAATTATTAAATATTTAGTTGAAATAAATTCTTAAAATCTATGTTGTAATTAATAATTTATTTTTAATTAATTTAAGAAAATATATATCTGATGTGTAATTTTGACTTTCAAAAAGTTTTAATGAAGCACTTTTCTAAAAGTTGGAAAGCATGAAAGTGTATGTTTTAATTCTCCAATATATATATTTAAAGTATATAAAAAAATTGCACAATTTTTTGAAGTCATTTTGGTCCTCAAATTTAATAGTTAAAAGGGTTAATCTTTATTTCTTATTAAAATTGTAACAGCTCATTAAAATAGAAGGTGCCCATCTATTCCCAGGACAAGAAAACATTTTACTTTTTTTTGTTATATTTGAAAATATGTTTTATTAGATAAAATGGTGAGTTTGACTACGATCAAAAACATTTGATCTTCCTTCATCCTGTATTTACAAAGGTGGAGAGATTTTAATTAAATATTTTTTTAAGTGCAAAAACTTTCATATATTATAGAAAAATATTTCCATTGTAAAGTGTATTTCTCATATGAAAAATGTGATTAATTAGAATAAGCTTATTTAAACCTGCTGAAAACCAAACTTGTGTATCCAGTTTCATAAAAAGTATCTTTTTGTTATTAAATTTCATGGCTATTTTTATTATCAGTTTAAAAGTCTAAAAATATATCTTATATTTCATGCATTAATATTCAGAATTTATTAGAAACAAAATTTACTTTTAAAGACTTTTTACCCCTTCCAGTATCTTGTTTTATTCAATAATTATTTTATTCATTCAATATTTATTGAGTGAGATATACTGATGATTTTTATTCTTCATTTTTGCAATCTAAATCTTAATAGAAAATATCACTTTCTAAATTAGAAAATGTTCTTTTTCTAGTGCTATTGATGTAATAAAGTAAATCTATTATTTTTCAGGGTGATAGTAATATTCGATACTTTGAAATTACTGATGAACCTCCATTTGTTCATTATATAAATACTTATCAATCTACTGAGCCACAAAGAGGTGTAGGGTATATGCCAAAAAGAGGTTGTGAGATCCATAACTGTGAAATCGCCAGGTAGATTCATTTTCAAAATTAGTTTAAGTATTTAATTAGTTTTGTTATTAAGTTTGTTCTGGAGAGAAATTTATGTGTTTCTTGAATATAAAGAAATGTTAACAAGATTTCACTTAATTTTATCACAATTATAAAAAGTCCTTGTGTTTTTCAATAAATAAGAGTTATAGATCCTGGTTTTAAATATGTATCAAGGGTACATCTGAATGGTTAGCCCTTTGATCTTCAGTAACCCATGAGTAAGCTACTGTGATTATATTGATAGTAAAGTCAATCTCTCTTAAAAATTTGAAGGCCCACAGCTTTTCAATGAGAAACTAAAAAATGTTTGAGATAGAAAATACATGTGCCTGCAAGTCTAATTTTATTTCTTCATTGAATGTTAAACTCACAGCAAGTCTAATATTTCTTTAAAGAAATGATTGGAAATATATATATATATATATATATATATATATATATATATATTTATATATATATAATTTTACTATATTAAAATAAATGTTATTGATCCATTTAAAAGGTGTGAATGATTGCCCGTAAGTGGGTTGCTATCAAAAATTAAAAGCTCGATTTTTCTTGCATTCAAGGACATCAACTATATTAGCCACGTAAAAGAATTGTCATTGGAAAAATGTGTCCACTTTATAAAATAATGGCAAATACTCTAGAAAAAATATTCATATTTGAAAGAATAATTTGATTTCATTGAACCAATTTATAAATGTCAACTTTTTGCCTTATTTTGAAAATATTAAATGCGATTGATTTGACAAACTTCAGTAAATTATTGTTTAAAAATTTGGCGCCTTCGTAAATATTACTGATCTTAGTGATTTAATTTAATTCTGAAAATTAACTTTAATTTTTTTAATTAAAGTTTCTTAACTTTCTATCTTAATTCTTAAAGTATAGTTGCATGATGTTCTTGAGTGTAATGTGTAGCATGTGTAGCAAAATATAGTTTTAGCTACTTTTATCAAACTTGGATTATATAATAGTTCTTATGGACACTTTACATGTATGTGTATATATGTATGTGTATATATGTATGTATGTATATATGTATGTATGTATATATATATGTATGTATATATATATGTATGTATATATGTGTATATATATATATAAAATATATATTATTTACACTTAATTTATTCACACTTAATGTGCAATTCTTTTATCTATTTTTAGAATTTTAAACGTTTGATTTATTTTAGTTATAATTTTTCTTATATTTTTGAATTATGCTAATTATTGGAGCAAGAAAAAAAAAATAAAAATAAAATAAAGATTTATTTTTAAAGCTGAATTTTTAGTGTAATGGTTAAGTATAAATTTTATGCTCAAAATTGTTAAATTTTAAGTACCTTATTTTTCTGTATATAATCAGCGGATTATGTGTTAAAAAAAGCTTCGAATTTTGTTGTGTGTATTATACGCCACTGCAGATAATCTGATAAAAAAAATGCATTCTCCATCAGAAAAACTTATCAAAAAGTTTTGAAAGAAATACTGTTTATGTTTCATAAAATAAATAACAGGTGGTACCAAGACACACCTTTGTTATTTAAGCTATAATTGGCTTTTTCCAATTAGGTTCAAAAACGAAATTGGTTCCTCATAAAGATATTGCAGTTGTAAATTTGCTAACGTCATTTTGCCATTTACCTTGACGTGAATTGTTTCATTTTAAAAATATTCAAATTTATATATCTTCTCATGGATGCGAAAGTTTTTAAGTTACATAGCAGCTTTTAAATTAAAAGCTATAGCGAAAGCAAATAAAAAAAATGGCGACAAACATGTTAACGGGAAGGGAAAAACAAAGCTCGTGCTGTATAAAAGAAAAATTTTTAAAGTACGCAGTTTGTAAATAATCCAATTTTTTTCATTTAAATATTAACGAAGCAAATGCATATTTTTTTAAATATGTCTAACACTGTTTTAAAAGTTATTTGGAGCTAAATATCGATAAGTTATACAAGAAGATTCTTGAAATTATCGCTCTTGATCAATCTCATGCTTTCATCACAAATTTATCGCACTTTGTGATCAGATGGATCCAGATAAATCTTGTACATGATAAATGTTTTTTTTTATCTTATGTGACACCCATATTATCAGCGGTACCTATTTTAGATTGTTCGCTGAAAAAAATTACCATGGATTATGAGACGCTTTTTTTCCCTTTTACTTGAAAAAAGAGTTGTGCGGATTATATACAGGAAATATGACAATTACTATATTTCTCTGTATAAAATCCGCAGTGGTGTATTATCTGCAAGACTTTTTTTTTTAATAAAAGAAAAAAAAAAACCATTGTAAAATCTGCAACTTTTCTGGCGAATAGTCAAATATATATACTGCATGTTGATAATGTGGTATCACATGAATTAAAAAATACACAGTATGAGTAAAAATATAATAAATTGTACAGAACATGAAACTTTAACATGAAAAACATCAGATTGGATCCATCTCATTATAAATCAGATGAAAGCACCAGATCGATCAAGAGTGATAATTCTGAGAAAAATTCTGGTGAAACTTATTAATCTTTAGTTTTTAATAGCTTTTAAGACAAGGTTAAACATGATTTTAAAAATGAAATAAATTTGTTTCGTAAATAATTAAATGAAAGAAATGGGTTATTTTTGAGTTGCATAATTTTATGCATTTTTTTATTATTGTGCTTGCTTTGTTTTTCACACATGCTTGTCGCCATTTTTTTATTTACCTCTCTAAATTTTAGTTTAAAATCTGCTGCATAATTTATAAAATTTCGCCCTTACACAATGATATACAAACTTGAATGCTTTCGGAACAAAACAGCTCTAACCAAGACAAAATGTAAAACGGCAATAGCAACTGTAATATCTTTACTGGGAACAAAGATCATTCTTGAACGTAAATGAACAAAACTGATCATAGCTGAAATAAGTCAGCAAGGCTGTAGCACCATCTATTTATTTTATGAAACATAAATGACATTTCATTCAAAATTTTATTATAAGCTTTTCTTATAGAAAATGGTTTACATCAGATTGCTATTAAAGAGGAATTGAAGAAAAGGGCGTCGCATAATGCGCACAACAAAATTCAAAACTTATAACAGGTAATCAGCAGATTATGTACAGAAAAATATGATAGTTATGAAACTTTTAAAGTAAAGCTGTAATTTATTACAAAATTTTAAATTCGTTCATGAATTTTATCAAAAATTCTAAAAATGTTAGCACAATATTAAGTTCCAATTTAAAGTCCAGTTCAAAATAGAATTGAAATCATATTTTTCCCCATATTTTTTGTCAACATCCAAATATAAGATTTCCTATTTTGATGATTCCTTTCTTTTCAAACTTTTCTTCTTACTTTTTTATCCTTACATATTGGTGTATCTGTTTGATACTTCCAAGAGCGGTTATCTTACTTTCTTTTTTAAAATACCCTATTAGTTTTAAGACATTAAGGGTTGATTGCTATTGAACTTTTGAAAAGAAAGTTTTTATTTGAAATTGATTTCATTTTCAAAAATGAAAGTTTCTTTTATAGGTTCTACAAACTGCACTCCAAAGGTTTCTGTGAAGTTATTACATTTACTGTGCCTAGAAAAGTAGGTTTATTTATAGATATTAAACTTGCATGTAATATATTCGTGTTCTATTTATCATTGAGAGAACAACAAGTGCATGTTTTTGTCACATAGTATCAATTGAAACTCTGATATTTCAGACCATTGACACACTATGAATAAGTCGCCAGATCAGCACAATATGCAAGATTTGCAATTACTTTATAAAAAAACTCTAGAAATTCTGCATAAATAGCAAGAAATATTTTAATATTTTCTCTTTTTATCACCTTTTGAATGATTAGTCTAATGAATGATTAAAAATATAATAAGTAAAACAGTTTTAAAGGTCATTGTTCTAACAAATTATGTGCAATATATTTTACTAAAAAAAACAAAAGAATTTCTCATTGTTATTTTCTAAGTCTAAACATGTGGATCTTTACTTTCAAAATTAAATTGTACATTTTAATCCAATTGTGTCTATCAATTAGATTGATTTTAAACTTATATTATCATTTTCTTATAAATAATAATAAAGTACCATGAAAATAAATTATTCAGGGCTTATAAAAAAAAATGAGAATTTATTGAAAAATCAGTAGCTGCTCATCAGATCTTTGAATGTTTTTAACATTCATACATACTGTAAAGTTAATTCAACTAAGTAATTTTTACTGGATCTTACACTGGAATCATTTTAAAATTAAAAAATCGAAATAAGGAATGTTAAAGGCAAATGCATTATCTACTAACCAATATTTGGATAACCATGTTATTGAAGTAATCTGGTGCTGTTTGACACCTTGTCTCGTATACCTATTACATAAAGTCTGGGGAAACATTTCAATTATTTCCATGCATAACATCATGCAATTCTAAATTTTTAATCTCGAAGAAATTTGAGATATTGATTAGTTTCAATAATCTCAATAAATTTCAAATTTCAAGAAAAGTAGGGTTGTTAAATATCAGAAATGGTCTATTCATCTCATTACAATAAATTGTAATTTCCAAAATTCATAATAGTCAAAGGTAAACAATGACTTACTATTTGACACCATCATTGCAATTTGAAGAAGCTTTGCTTAAGCTTAGTCTGTTGTCCAGAATTTTTCAGACAATTCATTCTCTGTCGATGGCATATGTTTGCAAGAAGCTTTAAAATGTATCTGAAACTTGTGTTAATGTATATCTTCCATAAACTATTCTGCTCACTTATACATTTATTAAGTTTGTACTGTTGCCTATAAGCCTTTTGTCACTAAACCCAACAAATTGAGTAACCTAATGTTACGTAATAGTAAACACCCATGGCCTGTAAAAGAGTTGAAAAGGTTGCTCTGTATCAACAAATCAAGGTTCACTCTACTATTTGGAGTACTGATTTTGTTGTCTGTCTTAGAAGAACCTGCTCGACTGTGCTTTAACACTTAAAATTTGGGGATGGTGCTATGCTGTAAGGATGTTTCTCATTGTATAGCTGGGACTTCTATTCAGAATACCTGATAGGCTCAATATTCATATCTCTTTCTCTATTCTGGGTGATAATGTGCTTTCTACTTTGGTTAGTATTACAAAATAGGCCCCTGTTATTACCAAGACAGAATAGCCAATATTTGTTTTGAGATCAATCGTGACTTGGTATCAATGATAGAATGTTGTTGGTATTACTAGGATTATTCTAGAACGGGCACCCCTTAAACTTATCAAGTAGCAATGGAAAGAATTTGCTTGTTGACTTTATTGATTGTTGCCTGAAAACTAGTTAACTGACCTTCCCCCCCCCCCCCCTAAATTGAACTAAAGGAATATCGATCGCTGTCATACTAAAACTGGGAAATGTGTTCCAAAGAGGGAATATCTCTCATGGGTACTCTATTGTTTATTGACAGTGGGTAAATCTGATTTTCTAATCTTAGCAACTAATTAATTATTGATGTTGTATAAAAACAGTAAATATGGCAAACCCAAAGAACTTTTTCTAAAAAAGGCTGTTGAAAGTTCAGTCAATTTAGTGAAGAGCATAAATATATAACTACATGATATTAATTTATAATCTGCATGCCTGTAAATAAAATGCAATTGTTCTACAATGTGTTAAATTCAAATGTGATTAAAAGTTAGCAATAGCACCCCATGTCGTGTGCTTTTTATTCTTTGCAGTATGTTTACAATTGGTAATATAATACTTTTATTGTAACTGTATTTTCCATGAATATAAATTTAAATAACTTAAAGAAAATCTCATTGTAAATTTATGATGTAATTAAAAATCAAATATATATGTATTTCCATATAAAATTTACAAATCCACAATAAAAACTACATTTAAATTCTGTAAATATTAGCAGAACATTACATACTTGTAAAATTATATTTATTATATCCTATTACTTATTTTACTAAACTCCTTTTAGTCTGAATTATTTCAAGATGATTTATATCCTGATACTCAAGCTGATACTCCTGCTTTATCAGCTGAAGAATGGGCTGCTGGGAAAGATGCTGAGCCTGTTCTAGTAAGTTCTTGTTATTTTAAGTTTCATTAGTTAATTGTTTATGTTTAATTAAAAGTGATTTTTAGTGTTTTTATTGAACATGTCTTTTAAAATTATTCCTAAAAAAATAAGTAATGTATTTGTTTTAATTTTTTTCTTATAAATTTAAAAGTTATTTTTGTGCTTTAATTATCATGGATTCTTCTAAAACATAACCTATAATGCATATGTAAAATTGATAAAATTCTTATTGAGTATTAAAAATATTCTTGGCATGATCTTATCAAGCATCTAACATTTAAATTTTAATACAAATTAGTTAAATATCCAATATTGATAGTAAATTTTATTGCATAAATTTTTATATGAATATTTAAAGCTTGATAGAATAATTACATCTGATAAGGTAATCTATAATTCACTCTTAATCTATAATTCACTCATAAATGAGTCCTAATTCAATTTGATTAAACATTTTGTTTTCCAAAAATTTGTTTTCTTTGTGAATATAAAAATAAAAATTTTAAAGGTTTAAAATCTTAAAATATGAATCTGAAAATAAAAGTCACAAAAAAAAGTACTTCCTGTAAGGTAAAAATATGAGAAAATCTGATGTTAAAGAAAAGTAGTACAAAATTAAACAGTAACTTTAAAAAAAATTAAAGAGAAAAAAAAATAGATACCATGTAAATTGATGGTACTAACTCTATTTTTCTATAATGGAAAGAGAACTAGATTGTCTTCAGATTGAGGATTGTAGCCAGACTGTAATAAATAACGCGACTTTAAATAATAGCTTAATGTTCTTTAATATGATGCCAATATAATATTGAATATATCATTCCTAACTAATTCAACTGCAAGTCAACATTAAATGTAACTTATTGTTGAAAATAAAACCGAGTAAAAGTAAACCTTTCATGTAAAAATTTTTCAAATTTTAAATGGCAGAAAGATTTGTGGTTTAACAATATTCAAATCATTAATAGAAAAATCACTGGCATTATTGAAGTTCACAATATTCTAAATAATTTGATCTTATTAAAAATGCATGTAAAAGTTTCAATGTAACCCATGATATCAACTATTCAGTTTTTAATTAGTTAATCTTGAATATATAGCCTGGCTATTAATACACAACAGTAATACTCACTTATTTTAGTCTGTTATGAAAATCATGTAGTTTATTTATAAGATATTAGAGGTGCAGAAGCATTAAGAGTACTTGTTTCAACCTAAGAAAAAAAAGACGTTTGTTATCCTAAGATACTTTATTTCACGCAATGCTAAACTGACACTATAACACAATATTTAAAAGAAAAATATTTCCATTTTAATATTTGATTTGCAAATTTAAATGTTTAGAAAAAACTTTCGCTTATCTTTTCAATCCTTAAAATGAAAAATAACAAAATTTGTTGTTTCCAATTGAAAAAGTTAATGTTTAGAAAATAAACTAATATGAGTTACAACAGTAATGAGTTACAACAGTACTCACACACACACAAAAAGAAAAGATTTAAAATCTTTAGAAATAAAAGTAATACGAAATATAATTGATAAATCAGTTTAAGAACTTTCTAAAAATCAAATTTATCACATTTATATCTCCTTGCTTTTGCAAAATTAGTTTCTGTTAAAATTAATCTTCAAAATGCAATTCTTTTGAAACAACCCAAAGTGGAATTTAGATTTTGTGTTCTTTAAAAATTTAACTATTGTCTTTCTAAAAAATCATTTTTTAAAATCCTTCAGCATTTTGGCTGATTTATCCATTTGAAAATCTCTAACTTTTACTACAACACAAAATTAATATCTATTTAATTCTTTTCAAATTCTTTTAGAAGATGAATTGTATTTTAGCTAGGATTAAAATTTTTTAGCTAGGACTGTAAATTTTATTTCCAGATGAGTTTAAAAGATGGATACAAACCAAGAGCTCAAGAATTTAAACTGACGAAAAGTAAATCCAATATTTTGGATAGAATGCCATCAAAAACTCGAGACAAAGGAGAAGTTGTCCCAGTAAGTTTACTATTTTTAAATACTGTCTTCATCTTTTTGTCTGTGAATTCAAATTTATTGAGTAAATATTGATTCTAATAAATGTTCTGAAATTGAAATCTTGTTCAAATATTATTTAAACCAGGGGTCACCAAAGTGGTCTATATAGACCCCTAGGGGACTATTTAACATCATTAGGGGTCTATCTGACCCAAGGGGTTGAATGGGGGTCTATTGGGGCTCGAAGAAAAAAACAGTTCTTAATGCGCAAATCACACATATCTAACTGCGTACGTTAAAATTTATTTTTATAATTGACTTAATATTATATTCTTTATAGAAAATAAAATAACATAAATCAGTAAAAAAATCTGTAGCTACTTTACTTACTGTTTCTGATTTATTAAATATTTAGGCTAATATATAGGTAGTTTTATTTTAATTACCTGAAAATTACCTTTGTGGGGGTCTGTGGAGAATTCAAAAAATTATATGGGGGCGATGGTCAAAAAAGTTGGCAACCCCTGATTTAAACCAATAATGAGTGGTTTATAACTTCATTTATATATATATATATATATATATATATATATATATATATATAT
>JAPDSC010107384.1:337094-352883 GCA_026290005.1 Latrodectus geometricus
ATAAGACTTACCAGCTATTTTTTGTTTCACTTCTTTAGACACAGACAAATGGCTCAACAAAAAATCATGCTTATAGTGTATTTTGAAATATTTCATAACTAAGTGATCTTTGAATTCTTTCAAAATAATTTGAGCAGTACAATGACAGACATCTTTCTTACTTCCTTGGGCTTTCAACTGTCTTTCTCCTGTGGACTTGCTGTTATAATGCCCACTTCTGCTACACATATAATGATACGCTGAATGAGATTTTAATTTTTTTACTCCTTGAGCCAAAAGAAAATTAGATTTTGTTTGCTCTTCTTCAAAAGCAAGCCATTAACTAAAATCTGAAATATATGTATATAAAAAATATTATACATTAACATAATAAAGTAGATTTCACAAGAAAATAATATTTCTTATATATATATATATATATATATATATATATATATATATATATATATTACAAAAATTAATCATGATTTACTGTTTTTCTATGTATTTTAATATATATTTAGATTATAAGTTAACAAGCATTTATTTCAATAATAATATCCCCAATAATATTTTAAAATATAATTTATTCAGTGATTTTACAGCCATATGAGTAATGGCTGTAAAATAGCAAGATTTAATACATTAATATTACATACCTTCGTGTGATTCAAAAGTCTTTTCTTCATATTTATCTTGATTTTCGAATTTATGGCTATATCTTAAATGCCTTCTTAACTTTTTCAAATCTTTCAACACAATTTTCTTCACCACAGTGAATGGTAAAATGAATTTTACGGTGTTCCTTTTCGTTACTGCAAGAATCAAACAGAATATCACATTTATTGCACTTAAATATTTTTTAGCTTTTGAAGCCGTTAAATTTTTTTGATGAATTCCTACGTTACGTTGACTCAAATATCTTTTTTGATAAAATACTTTATTGCACTTATCACATTTATGATCACCCATTTTAATGAAAGACAACGTCACGGTAACGTACCGTAATTTTGAAAATGACTTTGAAATTTCTTAATGACTGATAGATGACAGCACTAGTAACAAATAATGTGACCAATCAGAGAACGAACGCGTATTTGCAAGGGTGCAGGATCTAGCCGCCTGTAGTTTGCTTAGCCGGAGATCCGTCGTATTCACTAATGGCGACTGGAGCACGTAAAATATGTCGAGGTCACAATGTCCTCCATGTTCCCATTACAAATTAATACCTCTGGGGGTGGTTGGAGCCAGGCTATAATTTTTCACTGGTTTCAATCTCTTAATTTTAAAATTCAGATGGTGCTGCCATCTATGAGCCAAAAATCGTACTTCCACCTTCGTATGAGGGTGCTTTATTCAAAAACGGAAGATGCTCTCTCTCTCTGACTTCCTTCGCCTAGTCTCTTGACGGGCGGGCTTGGTGTTGCCAAGTGTCATCAGTAACAACAACAGTATAAGTGACGAAAGAAATGACAAGAGGTTTTTTTTAACGCATGCTATGCGAAGTCTCTCGTTTAAATTTATCTCTTATACACATTCTTTTAACTCGAAGTCTTCATAAAACTAATGACATGTATTTTTGCCTCCATGGCAAAAGCCTATTTTGCAAAAGAGATATAAGTAATAATGTTCAGTTTGGGCAGAAATCAATTTCCATTATCTTGAGATTTATCACTGTTTTTCTGCAAAATCGTCTTACGCTTTTATTAAAAAATATTCCTGTTATTAGTATTCGTGTAACAGAACATAAAATTCTAATTTTATGTGTAGTTTTTTCAAAATCTATATTCATATTAAATTTGATTTCCTTCATTAAAAGCTTATAATTTTATCCTATAACATGCTCGGTCTCCTAGCCTTTGCATGAAGCATTCCATGTAACTTTAAACTTTTGTTTTTTTGATTTTTACAAGGTAATGTGTTTGTTTCAAGAAATAAATCTCAAGAACATACTCAAATATCTTGGAGACAGTAAAATAAGCTAGAAACAATAAGATTTTGCCTCAGTAAACTCACTTCATCAGTGAAACAAAAGTTTAAATGATTGACTAAATTGTATAATACTAGTTTTAAATCTCAACCCTCCTCCACTACTACAGTTATTTCCAAGCTAACATATTGCTTCAAATGCCCTCTTCTATCGTATTGCTAAAAAGACTTTTCATTTGACGTATTTTTTTAATTATTATTTTTTTTATTTCAAATATCTAATATACTGCAAAAATCGCATTTGACTACTTTACTAAAAACTGTAAACATCGAAAAAATTTACTAAGATTGTACAAAAATAAGTAAATGAACGACGGAAAAAGCTCATTCACACACACACACATAGAAAATAGATGTGGACTCGAAGAATATGATTCAGAAAAAAATTTATTAGTATAATAAATATTTGATAATTTGTATTAAAAAGCTGCTTTTTTATGATCAGCAGCAGCTCGAATCTTTCATTTAATAAGAATATCCATCTAAATTTTTGCAACATTTTGGAAACCAAATGTGAATTAAAAGCAGTTTGATAATAGCAGCATCCGGTTTCTGTTAATATTTAATAAGCCCCTTTTATTTATTTTAATAAAAAAATCTAAATTTTCGGTTAAGTAATTTTCATTGCCATTTCAAAGAGTGTTATTCCAATATTTTTATCGAAATTGAGAAGTTTTCAAAAGATGATATTCACAGCCACACATTAGGTACTTTTGTAGTAACATGCCAATTTCCCTGTTAAATCATTATTTACCATTATGCTATTTAAATCAATACACTTTCAAAATTTTACCCTCATCAAATTTTATCTTATTTATGTATACATTTTTATGTTTATCGAATTTCCAAAATTTAAGATTTTTATAACGATTGAAGTTGTTATATGATACAGACAATTCTACTCATTTAAAAAATATATTTCACCCTTTTAATCATTTTATAAGTATTTTGCTTATTAAATTTTAAGATGGCGAAAATGCCTCATAGAAAATTTTTAGAAAAAAGAGATTTACATTGCAATTTTTTTTTTTTTCAAATCTTTTATGCATTCACTATTTCGAGACAATTTGTGTAAAGTATTTTCTAAGCGCTAAGTTGGTTGGTTGGTTGGGTTTTGTGGCGCAAGGTCTAAAAAGGACAAGCTGTCTAAGCGCTAAGAGTGAATTATTAAAGATTTACATTCAGGACTGTTTCCCATAATTTATTCTCGAGTCTATTGCGCAAAATCATTGTTCGTACATCGTTAACAATTCGGAAAGCGAGTATATATATATATATATATATATATATATATATATATATATATATATGTATACTCGCTATATATATATATATATACAGATAAAATTAAGAGATTCTAGCATTCTTCCCTCCTAAGCAAAAAAAAAAGTTTATGTAAGCTGTAAAAGTAGCTGAACAATATGACATTATGCAAAGTGTCGGTTCTGTCGGAATACGTCATTTGCGAGGAGCATAAAAATGGATGTCTCAGATCAAGATGACAATTGTCGCTGCGTGTCTGATATTAGAAATTTGGTTTAGAAAAATTGTAACAATGACTTCCAGGCATCATTTGTCTGAAGAATTTCAATGGTGAGTTATTGGGAGACTAGGGACAGGATAAAGTCAGATAGAAGTTGTTAGATGGCTGAATGTGAATCTATTAGAGATGTTGTACATTTGTATTAAGTTTGTTAGGTTGCGTGGTGTTCAAAATAACTCAATAAGGTTCAGCATCTAATAGACATTTTATAAAGCATACAGTATCGATCGTATCAGCGAAGCGACTGAACATGGCGCTCAAAAAACAACATGTTTTTTTGCAAGTACAGTTCGGTTTCCAGTTAACATTCAGATAAACAGTTAAAAGATATCAAAGTAAAATTATATAAAACTTAAATATAAATTACTACAATTATAACAAAAATTAACAATAATTAATTACTTTTGAATAAAATAAATTTAACATTTATTACTTTAGGAAATATAATTAATTTCTTTTCTTTATACCCTGTCAGATATCATTCCATCAATTTGAGAAAGCTGTTTGACAGGTGCAGCCATCTAGTGGCAATAACAATAACTGGTCCTTACAAATCCATCTGTGATTCATATAGACTGGCAGCAATTTCTAACCATGAATTCAACATCCAGGAAGTTCAACCAAGTACGGTCACGTACTACCACGTGCCGATGATCGATATTTGTCATTATGCTCATGAAGAAATAGATTCGCAACTCCGGCGGAACTCAGATATTTCCTCGCTGAAAGCTTTGGAAGGTTGGTATCCAGATCAACCGTGCGTCGAAGGCTTCACAAATGTAGTCTTTAAACGCGGTGATTAGTCATTTGCGTCTTGCGCACGTTACGCCATAGACAGAAATATTTGCGATGGGCACATCGACAAATTGAACGCTTGATCAATAGAAAGCTGTTCTCGTTACGAATAAGTCCAGATTTAGTATCAAAAGCGATTGTAGGAGCATTTTCATTTGGAGAATACGTGGAACTCTTTTTCATCCATCAAACAACCATGAATGAGATGCATACGAATCAGGCACGTCTGTGTTTGAGGTGGTATCTCTTTGGGTGGACGCATAGGCCTCCATGTCTTTTCCCGTGGAAATGTTTATGCTCACATTTATAGAGATGACTTTCTGAATGCTTATGTTGCACCCTTATGCCTGTGCAATAGATGATGCTTTTGTGCTACAGGATGATAATGCGAGACCATACAAGGCTCGCATCGTCGATGCTTATCTTGAGCAGTGTGGTCAGCTCGATCACCGGACCTTAACCTAATCAATTTATTTTTGGGACTCTCTAGGACGATGTGTAGTTGCTCTCAATCCCCCTCCAAGGGTCCTAGTCATTCTTTCAACTGCCTTGAAAAAGCAATGGTTCGCACTTCCTACACAATTAATGGATCGCATCCCACATCACTGCATGTATTGCTTCTCGGGGAATCATACCATATATTAAAAGTAATTTTCTTATACCAAACTTACACTTCCCATTAGCTCATTGTATACATATTCTAATTTTTATAATTCCACAATTGTCTTTCTTTTTAAGCTATTTTGTACCTTCCTATGTTGTATAATGCATATAAATTTCATTAAATTCCACGCATAACTTTTACATTATCGTCATTTTTTTCTTAATTTATGATAACCAGTGTAATTTTCTTGAATTTAAGAATTTAAAGTTTAGTTTCTTTAAAAAATCATAACGTTGATTTTGACTGTTTTTATTTGATAGAAATCAATACATTTATAATTAAAAAACAATAGAATGAATTGATAAACTGATAGTGTGAATAGAATGAACTTCAGAACTTTTCTTGAAATAGTCAGAAAAATGTAAGTAGCGATGGGTTTTAAGAGGAAATATGATGCAATTATAAAATAAGAAGTCCAGGAAGAGTAAGGATTTAAAAAAAGCTATAATTTGTATATAGTTAAAAACTTGAATATTGCAATTCCTATGAAGCGATTTGTAAAGGTAAAAAATAAAACATGATGTCGCTTTTGTTACATTATGTAATTATCCATTATTTTCGAAAAAGAAAAAAAGATTACACAGGAAAAATAATAGACAAATATAAATATTAATTTAATGAATCTAAACCAGAAGAAGTTGCATTATACTTTTAAAAATAAAACGTTTAAATTTGTCAGAATATTTTTACAGCTGAAATCTACACAAAACATATTCGGAAGTTACATTTAATTAAAAACTATAATATCAGCTTAGATTAAAAAAAATATGTATTTAAGGAAAAAATTAGAAGATATGAATGCCACTATAAGACTAAAAAATATTTTTATAATTTCTTCAAAAAGAAAGTTCTGTTAAAATGTCTAAATTTTCAGTAACTAAGAAAACGCTTCTTGTAGCGTGAGGACAGTCTAGCCAATCAGCGCTCAGCGAGCTCCAATGGGCAGAGCGAGTGAAGAAGAGAAATTTTCGACTGAAAACTTGTAAAATATACAAATAAATTATCCGTTGTCAATCAGAAAGTGTTTAGCAATGGGTCTATATTTACAGTCTTCAGTAAGATATTCATAGTTGAAAATTTCAGAAAAATTTTTTTCTTTACAGTTTATTGCTTTTTGATAAAACTTCTTATTAAGTTTGAGAATATGATCATATAAGTTGTCAAATTTTAAGTCCTTGGCAATATTTTTATTGCGAATATAATAGGAGGAATTTATAATTATTCTTGGTTTGTTTGGTTGGGTTTTGTGGCGCAAGGTCCAAGAAGGACAAGCTGCGCCAATAATTATTCTTGGATACTTGTTTTGAAAAGTATTAAGTTTCAATTTTTCATTTTTGTTAATTGTATTCCAAATAGGAGATGCATATGTTAAAATAGGTCTGATTTTAGAGATGTACAGTAATCTTTTAAGTTTTAATGAGTTTTGATTTTTTCCCCCATAATACTATGCAGGCAATCATGTGCTTGATGTCCTTTTTTGATAACATTATTAATATGCATTGACCAAGAAAATTTATTTGTGAGAGTAAGTCCAAGATATTTTGTGGAGGTAACTTCAGGAATATTTTTATTGAACAAGGTCAACTTGTCATGTTTCTGGAATTTGAGTTTATTTTCCTTTTGAAAATAATTAGCTGTAATTGTTCTGCATTAATAGCAATTCTCCAGTTTTTACACCAGTCTAGACTGGTGTAAAAACTGGAGATATGCTAACACGTGCCTAACACGCTAGCGTGTTAGGCACATGTGATAATCACTGCACCATGGGTACTACGAGGAATGAGATAATTAAATTTAAATATTTCAAATTCATTTACAAGGGAAATATTTAGTACTTGGTAAGCATCGTAGGGTAATTCATATTTTTCGCTAGCATGAAGGAAGAGCATTTACTCGTACCAATGAATTAAATATTTCGGCATTAAACATTTTTTTAAGAAACTAAGAGTAAAAAATCATCAAATGTTTAGTTTTTTCATTAATGCATTTGATTTTCCGAAAGAAAATGTTATTTGAATTTTTTATATCACAATATTTTTTTCACAAATCAGTTTTTATATATTGAAATTTATACACATTGAAAGTAAAGTAGCTGTTACTCCTTAGACATCGATGGAAATTCAAGAAGTATCTATAGCAGCGACTGCTTAATTTTTTGATCTCACGGATCAGAATTTTATAACTTATATCCTGCGGACCACTCTAATAGGATTTTTTAAGTATTAAATATTTTTTAAAAAATTGTGACCTAGGAACACATAAAATGTACCTAGTTAATAAAATGAAACTATTAATTTTAACTAAGTTATTGAAAGCTTTATTAACAAACTATAATAAAATAAAACAAAAAAACAGTATAAAAAAATTGATAAATAGTTTTAATGTATCAAAATTTTAGCATTATACTTTCCTAATGTAATGGATGTTCCTACTTACTTGGAATGAGATTATAGATATTTGGATCCAATGTTTGTACTGCATTTATTTCTAGCTAAGATCAATACCGTAGCTATGACAAATGAAAATACTTTTTCACATAAATAAGTTGTGAAGAATTGAATCAGGATTTTCTTTGTCTGTTCACTAAGAAAAGGATATATTCATTTTTATGGAAAGACAACATTGAGATCTTGACAAGCATGAATGAAATTTAAATTTGAGGGCTTAGTCGGACGATCACCAGACTTATGCTTAAATTATTATTGTGAATTTTCGCTGCAAACGAATCAATTATCCACATATTACCATATCTCTTCACTCTTTGGGTAATAATGAGCAAAAGATTATCTTCGTGCGAGACTCCAAGTGCTTATTAGCTAGGGTTACTATTTTTACTGGTTAACATTATTTTCCTTCATGTATTCTTTAAAATATTTTAAAAAACCTTTGCAAATCGTCTTCAACCAACAGCGTTTGTCACAGTAATATTTTCTTTTGAGAAGTATCCATTTTAATTCATAGTGTGAACACGTCTTTAAGTTGTTCTGCCAAGGATATGTTTAGTTCATTTAACAGAGAAAAATATCTGTCAGCTATGGAAGATTTGCTAGTCATTTATTGTTGCAATTTCTGATAATTTTGTTCCTGGAAAAATAATTTTACTTCTTCCCACAAGGCGAATAGTCGGATCAGTATTTTGTCCCTCGACAGACGCCTCACCTCAACAAAACGAACATAAGTATAATCGAAACACATTTTTTCACAAAGTGCCTCAAATATTAGAGAACTGAGTGCTTTGTGTCGAATTCCTTTTATATCAAACACACAATGTGTGTGACATTTGATAATACGTGTAATTCTAGGGATATTTTTTTCGCTGCAAGTTGTTCTCAATTAATCCAATGTGTAGATAAAATATGTCTGGGTGATCAACATTGTTTACCTTTACAACAATCCCTGAAAGATATCCAGTCATATTTGTAGCACCCTCTGTGTATATCCCAATAGGAAACTTTTAATCATGATTTATCTTCCATGCTCATTTTTCTTATAACAGTAACTTGCCTTTGCATACTTTGATCCATTATTTTACAATTATCTAGTGGTAGTATGCCCATGCCCCGCTAAATCCGGGTGTTTTGAACTCAAGTGTCTTTCAAGTTTAGAATGTTTTAGTGCAGCGCGTTAGATAAATTTGCAGAATATAAAACACAAAGAGGCCCGTAGATTCAACTCACAGTCAGTTTCTTTAATGAATCAAAATTTTAAATTGTAGGAATGATATTTTCTAGATACTTTGCTTTTTTTTCTTCTCTCCCTTTCCAGCGTTTTCCAATGGTGCCTGATGAACATTGTGGAGAGTCTGATTTATTGATCAGTTCACGCCTAAGGTAAGTACTACTAATGTTATTGTTTTTGAATTATAAAGAAATGCAGAATATTCTTTTACTTTTTTTCACTTATTATGGGTTTAACTTATTTGAATCTAAAATAAAAAAATTTAGAAAAGTCTAATTTTATCTTAATAAATAACAAACATAGAAAATATGCACATGGTAAAGAGCCAAAATCATACCTGTCTTGTCCTGTACCTAAAAAAAA
Organism: Latrodectus geometricus; assembly: GCA_026290005.1. NCBI lineage: Eukaryota > Metazoa > Arthropoda > Arachnida > Araneae > Theridiidae > Latrodectus > Latrodectus geometricus. Next base: position 346,106 of record JAPDSC010107384.1, read on the forward strand.
AAAAAAAAAAAAAAAAAACCTTAACTAATTTATAAAATATATTTTATTTTGAACTCAATACGTCGATAAGACTACTTTTAAATAATGCTTGAACTGATATACACTTCAGCGACAGCAGATCTATAGTATCACAGTCTATTACATGTTGATGATATATTTTCGAATAAAAATACTTTAGATTATTGAAGCTATGATTTCCTAGATGTTTTTAGACTGAGAGAGAAAATTTAGTTTTATTAATAATTTATAAAAAAAATTGTGAATGACAACTACTTTTAACAACTTCAATTAACTAAGATAGTCTTGAAGTCGAAATTTTGTGCAACAATAATCTGTTTCTAAAATAATGTTTACATTTGTAAATTTAAAAGAATGAAATTGTTACAAAAATATATAATAAAACATACATAAGGTACACTTTTTCGAACATATTTCGTATTCTCAAATTGTTCATGTGCAATTTTTAATACTATTTCTGTGAGTTAATGTGAGAGAATCGTTGAAAAATATTCAATGTAAAAAAAAAAAATTTGGAAATGATTAGAGGCTTTATTCCATTCCTTCAATAAACAAATAAAATGCCTAATTAAACTTAACCATGAAAAGGTTCTTTCATCTTATTTCTATTTTTTTGTCTACTTTATATAAGAATCATGTATATAAAGGCAAATAAAAACTGTAAGAACTTGTGAATCTAATTTCAGAAAACTTTTAAAGCAATATGGATGAAGTTTTTAAAATTTGAATTTAAAATATTAATAACAATAGAAAATTTGAATTGGAAAAGGTATTGAAAAAAGTATTGATCAGTAATCATTTTTAGTCTGTCCTGTCATTGTAAGCTATTTGATAATTACATCTCAATTACAAACATTTGATCCAACATACTTGTAAAACAGTTGATTTTAAAATGAATATGAATTGACTCCAGAGAAACTTGGTAAGCCTGATATCTGGACAAGAAAACTAGAATTAATCAGATTCAATTTAGGAAAAAAAAAATAATTTCAGGAAATTTTTAGGGCAATTTCTAAAAGTTTTAAAACGTGAATTATAGACATAAATAACAGTAAAAAATTTTAATCGAAAGACACATGCTAAGCAGTAACTTTTATTCTATCTAATCACTGGTCCTATTGCCATATGCCATTTGATGATAAAATGAACATGAACTGACACTAGGAAAACCCGTAAGTTTGACAGCAGCAAGAAAATTGGAATTAGTGAAAGAATCAATTTCACCATTTGAATAAATTTGTTTGACCAATTAACTATGTTTATTTTGAAATCTATTCAATATTTACCTTTCTTACACAATAACATATATTACTTAGTACTCAATAACATTGCTCAGCAGTGAACATATACAATTGGCTTATATAACTTTAAACAAAGAGTTTAAGTCACAAAATTTTAGAAATTTATATTACTTCTACAGCTAATAATCCTGTCTTCAAATAGACAAGAAACAATATACAGAAGAATAGATTAATCATATTGAATATAAATGCATAATGGAAAATTGTCAAGAAAACCAAGTATTTATAATTTTAAATATTTTTATCCCACTGAAAATGGATTTTTGGATATATGTTTATGAAGTCATTTTGAATCTTGAACCACACATTGTAAGATTGTGTTAGTATACATTTTGATTTTTCAGCATCCAATACAAATTTTATGAACATGCTATTATATTTAGTCCAATCCATCTATATATCATTGGGTAAGCATTAACATCAAATGCATTCATAAAAAAGTGTACTTTTGGATATGAAATTGGTTGAATATCTGCAATACAGTAAGCACTAAGACAAGAATTTATACATTTTCATAGCAGTATAATTTTGAAATAATAATAAAAACATGATATCCAAAATTCATATTAGTTAAGAAATTTAAATCTGATGTTTAAATTGATGAATATACTACGAAATGTAATGTACACTTTTACATTCCTTGTGTAATTTGCTCTGACCCTATTTAAGTACAAATGCAATATTTTCCCATCATTCTTCTTTGATAACGGCTATGTTGAATCGGTAACTAACAATACCAAAATTTTTATACTTTAAATGTTGGTCCTTATATTGTAATGAGAATTTTTATAAAATGATTTCACATTATATGCAATATTTTTAATAAGTCAAAAAATGATAAAAAAATTAATGAAAAGTAGGAAATTTGGATTAATAAAACTGTTATACAAAGTTAATTACAAAATTTAAGTTTTGTTTCACTAAATGAAAAATTTAAAACAATTAACAAATTTAGCCCTTATATTTATGCTTCTGGGGAAAAAAATTAATAAAAAAGATAATAAATAAATAAAAAGGGGGGAGGGGAGAAAGAGTTTGAAAATTCAGATTATTATTCACTTTTCAAAGATAATCGCAGATGAAACCAAAAATTCAGTACTAATCACAAATCACTCTACACAAATTATTAATGATTATCAATTTCCTCCCTCTTCCAAATCTGACGATAAATTTGAATGTCATATGTACTCTTTTATTCAAAACCACTAAGAAAATACTAGATTATATCCTCAACTGAATCTAGAACTTGTAATTGGAAAAGTTAGATATTAACTATTATATTATAAAATTCTATTAAGATGAGTTTTTAGGCTTTTAAAATTTAGTATATATCAACCTGTGAATCCATATTGAATGATTTACATTTCAAGATTCTTAATTAAATTTATAAAAAAAGTAACTATCTAGTTTATTATTTTATATAATTTTTCAAATTAATTTTTATAAACCATAATAATTTTCAAGACACAATATTGTTTAAATGATATCACATATCTATTTTAATATAAGCTGATGTTTTAATCAAAATTTATTTTAAAATACCCAGACCATAGATAAGATTAATATTTCATCACACCATAGATAAGTTTAAATTTGACAATGGATTGAGTAAAGTAATGTAACAAACTTGTATTTAACATAAAATTTTTAGGGATATTGTATCGATATCTTATCTCAATTTTAAAAAAATACTTCCAAAAAATGATAAGTAAATTTTGTATTGTGCTTAATTTACACTAAGATAAATTATAACATAAAATCATGCATGCATACATGATTATGCATGCAGATTTTTTTTTATTAAAGTGCATGATGTAATATTTTGAAAATTACAATTGAATACCTTAATTAAAAGTAATTTAACAGGCTTGGCATAAAAATACTTGTATATTTGAGTTCATTAACTAAAACTCAGTTCAATATATTATGATTATATTTAATTTAATTTATATATACTTACACACACACATATATACATACATATAATATATATATATATATATATATATATATATATATATATATATATATATATATATATACACAATACATACATACATTTATATAATATATACATATATATATTCTTAAAAATTAAGTAAATTGTTGGATACATTTTTGAATATTAAAGGTATTAAATTAGAGACAGACAGAGGCTTATGGAATACTTTTTAAATATAAAAATACCATTTAGAGTATGTGGAAAAAATACAATACCATAATTATTCATACTTAGAATCTTTCCATTAATTTTTATCCTAGTATTTTGCTTTAAAAAATACTTAAAAATAAATCATTGCTTTTCAAAAGCACTTTATTAACAAATATTTACATTTATATTTACATTATATTTTTAATAAATCTCATGTATTGTCCATATCATCTACCTCTTCTGGATACTGAAAAAGAAACATTTGTATTAATTTAAAGTATTTGTATAAAAACAAGTTGAAATATAAAAAATTATAAAACAAAATGAAGAATTATACAAAATATTGTTATCCTTGAATAGTTATACCTGGCACATAAAACATAGTCATTCAAGTATTTAAAACAAAAGTTAAATATTTTATTAGAATATTGAATTTGATATTTTTCATAAAAAATTTTTATACTGCAATTGGGGGAAAAAATTTATAAAACCTAGTTATTAAATTCTATAGATTTATTTTTTATAAAGCAGTTCAAGTGAATCATAAAATTTTGAATGAATTAAAAAGTATCTCAATTATATAGGATAAACATAAATTATATTTGAGAAACTGAATACATAAGATTATTTTGATATAATTATTAATTATTTTAATGGATGTCATGTGGCTTCAGTGGTTCACCATGGCCTAAAAACATAACAATGATCTTAGAAGCAAAGCATCCCAAGTTCGATTCTAGCCACTGTTGAACAACAAGAGTGATGGATGTCTTACTTAAGGTTTAATGTTTGCATATCCCTCAGTTGAAATGAATACCTGGAAGTTTCCCCGACTCTATATATAGTATTACTATATATTACTAATTTATATATAGTACAAAAATTAAATATTTTTTTACAATATTGAATTTATATTTTTCATAAAAAATAATAATGTATCAATGACATAAGATGGCTTATTAATGCAATCTTACAAAGATATTAAGTGAAATACATACATTTAAAATTATTTTTTAAAAAAAGTTTACTGAACAACTGTTAAAATGCTATATTTAATTTGTTCAAAATGTCAGAGACAACCTATCTAATATAAATTGAAAAATACTTATTAAATCTTGTAATCCAAGTTGAAGTTATAATGATAATATATATTGCATAATCATCAACTTTTAATATATTTTAAAGTACTGAATAAAATTAACTCTATAGAGTAAAATAATGAATGAATTCAATTTAACAAGTTATCAGGAAATAGTACATTTAAGAATATTATAAATTACAAACATAACAGTAATCTATAAAATAGCAATCCAATTTAAATTTTTTTGTGATATGTAAATTTCAAAAAATTTTAAAATTAAAAAAAAAACTCCTTAATTAAACTTATAATGTAAACACTCTTGAGTATTTACTGTAAATTTAATAAAGGTAACATAAATTGCTTTCAGTTACACTTAAGGAACTTGTAGCTAAGATTATTTCTCTAAATGAGTCATATTTAAATTTCTCAGTAAAAACATTTTCTGAAAGATGATTTTTATATTGAGTTGATAAAAATCTTTGAAATAAATACAGTTTTCAATGAAATTTCACAAAAAATTTATTAAGTATGGCCAGTCCCTGAATAATATTCATTTAAACATTTCTTTTAATGCTAATAATTTAAAAAAAAATTACTAAATATAAAAACTTGAATTAAAACAAAGAATTTCTTTATAATGTTTGTGGATCATGCTAACAGAATAATTCATTAAATTGACTTCGTAAACGATTTTTCCAACAAAATATAACGTTTAAGTTCGTAAAATTTAACAAAGATTCTTATTAAATTAGTCCAAATTATAGAAAAACATATCACATGAAAATGGCATTAAGAACAAGATATTAATTATACAGTTTCCTTGTCTGTTGAGATACTTATTGTGAATTAAAATGGAGAAAATCATCCATAAACTCCAGTGAAAAAACATCAACCACAGGAGAATATCAAAAATCAAATGAAAGTCCAAATTAACAAATAAAAAACAGCAGCTAAAACTTATAATCGTGGTCTGGCATATTGGAAAGGGTATAAACACATACACTTTAATAAACAAAACAATATTTTTTAAAAAAATAACATCACTACATACAGTTTAATTTAAAAAATTACAGAGGGAATGTATAAGAAAGAATATATTTAAAAATTTTTCTTTACTTCAAATGGTTAAATGATGACAATTTTAAAAAGGAAAGAGCAATATGCTTCCATTCATGAAGTGAGAAGACTTGGGGTGAAATATTACAGCATTCAAATTAATTGCATCATGGTAGATGCAATATTACAGAGAGTTCAAATCAGATTTAATTACAGTTTAAACTAATTACAAATGCTGCAACTGATATTTTATAATGAACCATGCTTTTTAAGTTAACAAAGAGCAATATCCTGGTTTAAGTTCCATGCAGTAATTTTCAATTCAACTCAGGGAAAATTTCGGTGGACAAAAAGAACTAAGATTTTATTTATATAGATATATGCATATAGTTTTGGTACAGATTTTCAAAGAAAAAATAAAAATTATTGGGCCATATACAATACATAAATCATTAGGAAAAAGAGTAGATTCAGAGCAAAGATCCTCCAAAATTTCTTTTTCTCTAATAGTTAACTCAATTTAAGTAAAAGTAAAGTGAAAGAAATTTTAACTAAATTTATACTAGACTAACAGAGTATAAAATTATCATTTAACAATACCACTTTGTTCAATTACATAATTCTCAATAAAATATTTTTGAGAAATATTGCCTGTAATTTGATTAAATAAGTAACTTATAAGTGAAATAAATTGATTATATTTTGATTTCCTTTTCCTTAGTAATTGTATTTGGCCAAATCTTCCAGTGCAGGCATATTCACATTAAAATTATTCACTTAATTTTGTTACGCTTAAAATGTTATTAATGAAGATATAAATTTAATAAGATCAATATATTAAAATTCATTAGCAAGGCCATAAAAGAAAAAATAAACAAATTAGCATACTATTATTGTTATGTTAAACCATTGGTTTCACTGGTTACATTAAAATATGTTACAGGCCACATTCAAACAATACTAAAATATATATTAGGAAATCTAAAGTATACATGTATTTAAAAAGCAAAATGTGACTTTCTTGCAAGTAAAAAAGCTCTAACATTTATTGTTAAAATGTTGTATTAAAAGTAAATCAGTATATTTTAAGGTCAGTTCTGGGTAATTTAAGTTTCAAAAAGAGTAAAAATTTGTGATTGATTTATAAAAGAAAGTATAAACACTTTAACC
>JAPDSC010107384.1:353283-385660 GCA_026290005.1 Latrodectus geometricus
GGTTAAACTGTAGTAGAATGTGTTTTATCAATAGATAGTAGTAATGACTTCAAAGACATGTTGATTAGCAGTGTGATGAGAAGGAAATAATAAAGCTAAGTTAATGGCTATCAAAAAAGTAAATTATTTTGATGATTTTAGCAATCCACATTATTAGTTAAGACAAAAAAAAAAAAAAAAAAAAAAATGGATTATTGCCAAAAATATGTGTGAATGGGTTCTTATCTATGATAGAAAACAAAAATACTTCTGATAAAACAAATTTTTCAGCTAAAATAAATTTTAATGTGCAATTTACTTTGGTTCTTACTTTTATACCAAATTAAGAACTGTGACAAGAGCCAACATCAAAACCTAATAGATAGCATATTAATTCCTTCTTTTTTCTGTGTGATTGAATTGTTTATTTCATAAATAACTGAAACCACATTACATTAAGAACTGACATTTCCACCTCCTTTTACAGTAATATGATTATCAATTATATTTATTTTCTTAATTTTTTCATATGATCGTGAATAAATTATTAGAGCTTAAAATAGTTCTTCAGTTGAGAAATTTATTTTTAAATGTCTTATCATAATCAAATTAAGTTTCATATACCTCTATCAAACTGCAAATGCTTTGAAAATTCTGATAGACACATTTATTTTCAAAACAAAAAACTTTCAAAGCTTATTAATATACAAGCACTTAATGATTTGAAAACTAAAACCAATCAGTTAAAGAAATATATGTATAACATGTAAAAAATATATATCTTGTTCAATAAACAATAAAAAAGTAATATTATATACACGTTATCTTTTTATTAGATTTTACAAAATTAAATAAATTTAAATTTTTATTTGTCATTAGAAAAATATTGTATTGTTCATGAAATAAGATTTGAATTTGGAAGTTTTCAAGCATATTATATTTCTTTAACTTATTGCAATCCTTAAACTATTAAGTGCTTGTATATTAATGTTTAGATAAGTCCTTACAGTTGAAGAGAAGTATCTAGTACAGCCTAATATAAAAATTAAGCAACCATACACACACATGTATATATATTTTAATTTATAAAGATTGCGATATAATTATTATATGTGTGATCTGCATTCACAGCTTATGCAAATCATTACTTTAACAGGATTACCTATTACTACAAGACATAAAAAATAAATATTTTTGAGAAATTTTAATTAAAAAATAATGTAAGTTATAATACATTAAATTTATTTAATTAAGGTACTTATTTTGCTACAGTACTTACAATTTCAAAATAGACTAATTCACTCTTCAATTTAAACTTTGAAAAAAATATAATTTGTATTACTTACTCTAATTTTAACATCTAATTCTTCTCCATATTGAATAGCATTATCAATTGTGATAAGAAGATCTGCTATGCTATCTTGACTTTTTATATTTAAGGGAAGAAATTTAACCAAGCTGTAGTTATCAATCTAATTTGAAAAGAAAATTAAATTTAATGACTACAAATCCATTCATTTTATTTATATTATTAGAAATTATTTTGTTTATAAAAATGTAAAGAATCTATATAAAATGTAAACATTAATATTTGTTATTTTTATTATCATTTGAAAATAATTAGAAAGAAAAAAATAATCATTAACACAATGTATAATAACATTAAATTGAATTTATAAACCATAGCCATTAATTAAAACACAAAAGTCACAATTAATGTAAATTTGCTAAGAAAATTAAGAAACTACTAATATTTTTAAAACCATGTGAAAACAATTCAAAATTTTATCAATCAATAGTGCTCATCATTAGACAATAGCTAATTTCAATTTATTATAACCAATGTTTTTTATTTTTATTATTATAAAATAAGAATTGTTTAATAGCCTTTCAATAGGTGAATCTACAATTTCAGTTTTGTAGAAGTCACAAACAATATATTACCACAGCATTGTATGTTGCACTATTGAAAAGATTACTAACAATGTAAGTGTTAAGTAATGAAACTATTTTTTTTTTCCACCATTTGACAAATATTTTTTTATAAAATATTCATTTTAAAATATTTTCAAAATTAGAAATTAAAGAGTATTTTAGTCCTAGCTTTGGAAAAATTTATTGCCTAAATAAGGAGGAATATTCTTGAAACTTCTGTTTACAATATAGACTCAATTAAAAGTGTTAGTTAATTGATATACAAATATATAAAGTTATTTTATCGTAAAAGTGATAAGAATTATTATAAGATAATTAAGAATAAGATAAGATAAAATTTAGTATCTGAAAAATAATACTATAACCAAGTTTTTTCTTGTTATAAGAAGTAACTTCAAAAATTGGGAAGAGGGGGGGGGGGAAGTTAAAAAAAAAACTTTTAAAATTTATTATTGCACAAAAAAGTAATGTACTACACTGAATATAGTAATTATTGTATGTGCTATACTTTAGGTATCGAACCAATCATATAAATAAATGTGAAATGAAATCATGGATAGAAGACAGAATCTTCGGTCAAAATTTTCCAGTTTTTACAAAATTCTGCTTAAAATAAATTTTAATGAATTTTTTTATTTTGTTAACATTACAAGATATGTCACTGTATACATAAAAATAATTTTTATATAACCATATTAAAAAATCAGATATCCTGTAATTCAAAACTAAGTATTTATAACAATAAAATTAAAATACAACAAAATTAAAATGAATGCCTGAATTTATTATTCTTACTTATCATTGAATAGGAACAATATTTGTTTTTTATGCAACATGCAACAATATATTTTATCTGCACTAAGACATACTTTTAATGAAACAAAATAGATTTTCAGCAACATTTATTCAACTCTTTAATACAAAAAATGTTTCAAATTTCATTTTAAATATTTTTTCAATTATAAAACTTGACAATTTACAAATATAAAGGAGAATAGAAGCTTAATAATTAACAATATTAAAAACTTACACTTGCTTATAAAGTAAAATATAAAAATATTATGTACAGGTGATCTTCAATTTTTGGATAATTCTTTAAAAAATTTTTGCCAACATAATAAACAATTGCTTTCATGTGGAATGTCCACATATTACATCCATAATGTAAGAACATCATTCACGACTGCATTCTACATTCAGATATTATAAATTACCTGTCTGAGCAGTTATATAATTTAAAATAGCAATTTCAAGCCCTATTTAAACAGTATATTATGAAATAAGAGACAATAAAAGTATCGTCAAAACAAGTAGCTTAAATAATAAAATAAACTTGGATGTTTTGAATGAATTTCAATCAGCACCTTTATCAAACTGAGCAACCATGAAATTGTTTTTAAATGTATGATTTTATAGAAAAAATATATTAAACATAGTAGGTTTGTGAAAAATACATTTTTGGTAGAAGTAAAATTATTTATGAACATTTAATATTTAAGACTAGCAAGCACTGAAGAATTTCAAAAATGTGTATATTATTAAAGAAAATATAATAAACATAAATAATAGATAAAAGGAAAAATACATACTAAACTGCATATTGCTTTGTTCAATTTCGAGAACTTTTTACCCCATTTGCACATACGTTGTTCATCTTCTAATAAATAATGCAAATCTGGGTCTAAATATCTGAAAAAATATACATGAATGAAATGAGAAATTTTTTTTACTTTCTTATTAATTATTTAAAGGATCTCTAATAATAATAAAACTAACAAAGATGCGACAGAAATAAACTTCCTCAGACTTGGAGCCAGTGATTTAAATCAGACTATTTTACAAGAACATGCAGACATTATTCTTTTTATAGGGTGTTATTTTTTATGGCATATAATAATCCTGTATACAACTTAAACACCTCTATGATATGTTGATTCTATTCTGCAATCAATCAAAAATGCCGGAGACAATACCACCAGATTTGAAACCCCAAAATTTCCAATCTGAAGCACAGCAAAAACTGATGGTGACATATTGAATAACATTAGGAATCTTTATTACTTCTTACCTCGATCTATCAAAATGCATTTCTAAGAAGAAAAGTTTCTTCAATTACTGACTTGAGCATTTAATGTGCAATTGTTTGTCACTGATGTGTTTTATAACTTTAAACTTTTAATCATTTCATTATCTGTATATGAACTGTACACATGCATAATTTAAAAAAATAGGCATATTTTTCAAAGCATTTCAATCTTCTTTTATCAAATGAAAGTGTTTACTTCTGTTTCATAGAAGAAATTAAACTAAATTTTAAATTATTAAATCTTAATTATTGAACTTTTTAAAAATAATTTACTGATTCAAATCAGGGTTCACACAATTTTTGAAGTCATACTAATAATTATTAAAAATATGAATTAATTATTTTAATGTAGCAGTTATAGACATCAAAATAGTAAATCTCCAGTAGACTAAAGGCATATTTTGTTGGCAAAATTATTATGTGAATAACTATAAGAGGGAAGGTGATGGATATGTCATCACATATGATCACATGATGGATATGTAATTACATTACTACTATTGATGTTATACTTACTGATAAAAGAAAGGTGAAATGAGAGTCATTTTCTATGATCTAATTCTTTATTGGAAAATTTTAACTTTAAAACATATGTAGATTTGAAATATGAAAAAACAACAATAATAATAAATAAATAATTTAATACAAAAATATTGAAAGTAGCAATGTAATTTATATAATCAATAAATACCTCTCAATTTGTTTCCTAGTATGCTTTGTAAGTAAATCCATCTTAGACAGGACATTTACATGTGGTATTGCTAAAGTTACCATGGCAGAAAGCGCACTCATAACACCCGATATGAACTTTGAAGGTTCAATCATAAATTGAGAATCAATCAGAAATACACCACATACAGTAAAGTCCATTTGTTGTAAGCGAGACACTATTTTCGGCATAACATCCAAATGAGTATAAAGTTCAATTTGACCTACAAATAAACATTGTTAAGATATGTCTAATTCCTTTTAAATAAATTCATAAGTCACAGTACTTTTTTCTTTTAACCAATACTATTGGAAACTGAAAATATAATACAATTTAGGAAAATGGGTTAAATATATGTTAAACCATTTAAAATAATATAGTTACCATTAAAGTTGTTAAAAAGTTTGAACATGCAGATTCACCAAAAAACAGTCTGAATTGGCAAATCTTGAATTTTTTAACAGGCTAAAAATTTAATTTTATTAGAAAAATAAAAAATAATTATCTTTTTGTTAGGTTGATATGAAGCAAATTATTTGTAGAAAATGTTAAATCTACAGGCAGTGTAAAATATTTGAGATGGAGATTAGAAGGGTAAAAAAAGTTCCATTTAAGAAATAAAAAAAAATAAATATAAGATTTTGTAAATGATTATGCCACTCAGACAAAAGCTAGATGGCTGTGATGATGAAGTGATTCTTTCACATGTCTTATGATGCTATATTGTAAACATTTAAAAAAATTATCAAACTTTAGCATATTTGCATTGTCTATGAGAAAGATCAAGTAATCAGTGTGAAAAACAAATTTAATTATGACCTTTAATGGTCACTAATTTAACTACTTCATTTGGAAAATAAACTTGCTTTGAAAAAAATGGAATTACTGTTGAGCATCGCAGAGAACATAGAAGAAGAACAAGGAGTACTCTCAAAACATAGAACAATCAATAGCAAAAATAAAACTAATGCAGACTATTGGCATAGACTACATGCATAGAAGATTTTAAAGTTAAGAGACATCAGGTTAAGGCTTCAAATTATTCTAATCAACACAGATTTCAATGGGAGAGAAAAATTTAACTGAACTGTTAAAACAACTATAGTTGTAGATGGTTTATCTATTAAATTACAAGATTATTTTCAAACAGAATGGTTGAATTAAAAAGTAAATTTTGTGATATAAAACTAATGATTTGAATGCAATCATAGATCAGTAGAAATAATAGTTCTTTATAAAGTGCGGCAACATTTATGAATATCTAATGCATTTCAATGCTGGATAGCTTGCAAAATGATTGGATATTAAAATACACTCTGTGTATGAAAAAAATTATTTTTATGATAGTCTAACGTTTGTTTCAATTTACGTTTTTGTATAATTTTCTTTAAATTAATATATGTGCAATTATGTTAATAGTTACATACCTGCCAACATTTAAAAACTATACTAGTTTTCAATCTTATAGTGGCATGCAAAAGGTATACATTTCCATTAAAATTTTTCCTTAGGAATGAAATAACTTGATTACATATTTTGATATCAGCATACTATTGTCAAAAAAAAAAAAAAAAAAAAAAAAAAAAAAAAAAAAAACATTTCAAAAAATAAAGTAAGAGTTTAATAATTTATACTAAGAAATATAACAAAACGAAACTTCAAAGATTTATATGTCATGGATATCGATTGATTGCATTTACAATACTCATAGAAACTTGTACATTATAAAAAGGATATATTTAGTTTAAATAATTCTTCAGTAATATAAATTGATTATTTAATAGTCACCACAAAAAGTGGTTGAAAATGGATTTTAAAATCAACGAAATCTATTTTTATAAACCAACAGCATAAAAAATTCTTTTTAAATTAAAAAATGAACTATACAATATAAATTATTTTTGTCTCTTCTTTAAAATATAAATAAAATAAACCTTATCATTGTTAACCAATTACAACCAAGAAACTGTAGAGGAAGCCATCTATTGCTTTGAAGTTAACATTGATTTTTTATTTATTTATTTTTTTTCCCCCATTGAAAATGGCACACTTGATAATAAATCTGAACAAACAAGAAAACACACACCTGACACTTTTATCTATAGACATTTCAAGTAAATTTAAAGAACTTTTGTTTTATTCATCAAAATATTTTACTGTAATATACTTTTATCTAATACACTGGTCAAAAACAGAATACTTCAATAGTCAGCATCTGATTTTCTATTATCCATACAGTTATACATTTTTCCTTTTTTCCCAACAACTTTCACGAAAGAAATATTTTTAAGATGCATAAATGACATATATGATGTAGTATATGACATATGTGATTAAATATATTGAACAATTCATTAAGTTCATCTTTTTTCTTACCAGGACAATCAAATAAAATATAATCATCATTCTCATTTCCAAGCTGATCTTCTAACCAATCTAAATTTTCTGAGAGATACCTAAAATAAAAAGGGCAACAAATTCATTTTGCTTTATTTATATAACAAATACATGCAAATTATTTGACACATAAAAATGCATGCTATCTAAACTTAAATATGTTTAAAAATATCACATCATCTAATTAATATAATTACCTTTATACATAATGTTTAGTTGAATTATTCACATCAAATACAATTGTTATATAACTGATTCATCTCTTTTCATTGAAATAATGAATAATGTAAATTGTATTTAAAAAATACTAATGAATATAAATAAAGAATAGAAATATCATGATTGTATAGGTCATTTACTAATCATCATTTTAGCAAACTAATATTTCTATTTTATACAAGCTGTCCAAGAATGTCACAGATTTTAATTGCAATAAAAACTATTCTTGTTAATACTGCAGTATATTTAAATGACTATAGTACATACATTTTAAAAAAGCTGTAAATAAAATAAGGAAGAAAAGTCAAAATCAATTATTTAAATAAATTAAAAGATTTGAAATATTGAATTTTTGTATAAAAATTTAGAGAATTTCAAGGAAAAAAAAAAACATGTTCAAACAATGAAATTAATAAAAAATATTCTGCAAATGTCATTTTTCAATAATCATAAGGAATTGAGAATTCTGATATTTTTTTTTTAATAAAATGAGAAAAAATACTATGCTTATAAATATGATTAACTAATATTTTGTCAGCTTTGCCACAAAATTTATTTCTATCTAGTATCAGCATTTCAGAGATGAGCTTCAAATTTTAGTGATCTCTCTCTTTCTCTCTCTCACACACACACATATATATAATTATTATTTATATTTTTGAATTTTAGTACTTTCCAAGCACACTGAACTTTTCTATACTTATTTTTTTGTTGAAACTCATACAATAAAAAATTGTGATTTTGATATTATTTTTTATTGTGAATAAATACAGAATGATAAAAACTAAAGATTTAAAAGAAATTACAAAGGTAATGAAAATATTCATTTATAACAGACAAAAAATAGAAAATAACATATATATATATAAACATATTTAAAATTTATTTGAATGCAACACAAATTCCTTTAATTCTAAATTCTTGCATAGTGAGTTTGCTTCTGATTACTGTTCATCATCATTGTTTGAAAACAAATTCTTGTTCTAAATAATTACTTAAATTTTAGAGAAAAACCAATATTCAATAGCTACCAAATCTAGGTCTTATAAGGGAACCAAAGTCTTAACACTTGTACTTTACAGCAGTTCTTGAGTTCAGCTAACAGTTTGAGATTTGTTATTGTCATGTAACAGGATGACATCCTTTCTCAATAGTTGATTTTATGTGATGAGTGGAAATTTTTTTTACAAATAAAAAAATTAATTATAGCTTTTTTAGGCAAGAATTAGTTATAGCTTACACTTCAAAGCACTTTACTAAAGAAAAAAACTGCTCTGATATGCCTACAAATTTACATAACTCTCAGAAATATTGTAAGGGAAGTGCTATCTATATTTCCACTGGGCAAAAATAATTCCTTCACAGTATTAAAACTTGCCTAATACAGCTAAATATATATACATATAGAACCATCTATGTTAAAATTATTAAATAATAATGAATAGCTTTTTTACACTGGTAAACTTAGCTAGAAAAATTGAGCAAGAAAGAAGTTCTTCAAATAATTGTGAAGATAACAATTATTTAAAATTGATTTCTATGCTTAAAGATAGTTTTAGTGGTTTTCAATGATATGGCTAATGGAGTTCAGTTCAAAGTTTTGCTCTTAAAGGGAGTGGTAAAGTGCGACCGCCAGGAGATGGCTGGTGTGACGTAAGAGTCACGTGTTATCAGAGAAGTCTATTTCAACAATTTAGGGAACGGAGGAGGAAACGAGGAGAAAGCGCCTCAATCTAGGTTACCATATTTGGCTAATTTGCACCTTTTGATGTAGAATGAAAATAAAATATGTATGTGTTATGCTTTTTCGAAGAATTCAAGTACCAGAATAGAAATATATAAATACATATATTAAGTTATGTTAGACAAAACATTTAGAATGAAAATATTTTTATTTTGTCATGAAAATTTCATTATTAGATAGATTTTAGAATTTATTTCGTTCACAAGAACAGGAACAAAAACTGTAGACCCGAAGATAAATAATTTATGTGCCCAAAATTTTTTTATTTTCGTTGTGTTATCGTAATAATTTTTGAGAAAATGGGGAAGGGTGAGATTTTCTAGAATATGTTTGTTGTTAATTTAGATGAAGACAGTTTTCATGTAAGGAACGTCCATTTTATGCAAAAAAGAAACTCCGTAAGTAATAAATTAACTTTTTACAGCCTTTTTATATTCAAGATACATATTTCATCATATTACGACATACTAATATTTTAAAATGTTGTGGAATTTATTTTAATTCATATATGTTTATAGTAGGAAATATATTGTGCACCTATGGAATCATTTAAAATAATTTGAGGGAATATAAAATATTTATATATCGCTCAGTAAAATCTATCAGTTAAATAGTTTTTAAGAATTTTGATTATATAACATATTTTATCAAAACATTTTATGTATAATATCAAGTAAATAAAAAAGGATAACATCAAAGAATTCTCAAAATTTTTAAAAATAAAATTCATACAGATTTCGCATAAATAATATATGTTAATATAAGGGAAAGTATAGTTTTTGGAGTTTCCGAAGAAGAGGAAATGCCTTGGATGAAACTTTATTAGACGCATAAAATTCATTTACTGTATTTCGAATGACACACAAATCAAAATTGTCCAAAACTACATTGCGTTCTGCAGGTCGATTACGCTGTTTCCCAGGAGTTGAAAGCCTGCTATCAGTCCTGGATTCCTTTTTAATTCTTTGGACAGTTCTAAAAGAAATGCCAGTAGCAGCCGCAATACGTTCCTGTGCTTTCTGAATTGGTATCAAAAGCGAAGTAGACTTTGCTTCATTTTAAAAAAATATACGCACGTTATTAACGATGTTACGTTCTTTAGAACGCAATGTTTTCCCTTTTAGAGACATTATGTGTTGTTCTGAAAAGAACAGTTTTAATAAAAATAAAAATACTAAAAAGCAAGAGAGCGCGGAGAATACAACCTTCTAAAGCTAAGTAGAAAGCAAAGACTGAAGAGGGGAAAATCGTGTTCTTCGCCAAAGAGAAGAACGGGCGAAGAATTTGTTTTAACCCTAAACTGCGAAATCATTTTACTGTCCAAACCTCTGAAAGAATGAACCCTTCCACCGGAGACAGATCTCAACCGCCTTCTCGTGGTGGTCGAATAATAAAAGTACTTGATAACTCAATAAACTCAATCTTTTTGCTTTAGATATAATGTTTTGTACAATTTGATATTAATGGGCAGGTAATGAAACATGCCAACATTACAATCTATAACAGGCCTCTTCGTTCACAACTTAAAATAATGTCAAAATAACTATTTGAAATATTCAAAATATACCATATATTCTGATTTGTAATGAAAATTGAGTTGTTAAAGAAGCAAAAATAATTTAGCCTATAAAAATATTTTCTATTTCACGATTGAAATAAATCAAATCTTTTTTTGATATTTTTTAATATACAGATTATAACACAGAATGAAAACCTTCAAACTATTAAGGATTAAACAATTCACTTTATGTAAGAAAAGAAATTAGAGCATATAATTTGGTTGAAACTGTATTTGATAATTAAAGAAAAATAAGCTAATCTTGACATATAGTAAGTAAGGTTCAGAAAGTTTTTAATACCTTATTGTTTGAATGTAAAATTTCTTTCTTGGAATAAATTTTGCACAATGTTACCTTTTTATATGGCTTAAAATGTTGAACAAATAGGGAAAATATTGATTCAAAGAATGTTTACAAATCATTACAAATTAAGAAAAGGATATTATACAAATTTGAAAATATATAAAGATAAAAAATAACAGTTGTTGCATATTAATAATTAAAAGTAAATTGCAATTTATTCAGTAGATTTCTTACTATTTAATACTATTTAGAAATTTATTTATTCAATCAACTAGTTAAGAGGAGATAAAAGCTAAATCAAAAAGTTGCAGTATCATACACTCAATCTCACTGAAAAGATTTCTTCTTCTGCTGCCTAATGAGTGTTTAAGAATAAGTGTGCACATTCATATAAACTAGAGATTCTTCAAATTTGATTGATTGACTGTGTGAAGTTTAATGGCACAAGGACTTGCCTAGTACAAACAGTGCCAAGCACATTTTAAATAAAATTTAGATTTTATAAAATAATGCTGCTAAAAGTAAAATCACTACATGCAATATAGGAATTTTATAGAATAGAGAAAAAAAAAAAAAAGAGATTATGGTAAAGAGTTTCAGCAATAAGATCTTGTAATGTCAAAAAGGTAGAATTAAAATATACAAGATGACAGTGATTCAATTAGGGCAGTCAATTAAAAGGTGCTAAACATTATATGACACATTGCATGAAGTACAATAGGGCTTCGGATAACTTAAAAACAAGTGTTTTTAAGTGAAACGAGTGTGCCCAATACGCAGCTTGTTGTAAGTACTGGCATGTGTATTTTACTGCTTCATTTGCTTTATCATTCCCATATATACCTATATGACTAGGTATCCAACAAAGGATTTTTCATAATCTTGGTTTTTGTAAAGTTTTCAAGATGGTAAAAATTTGAGATATTAGGAATGATAAGATTTTTTTTTTTAATGCTTCCAAGAAACTTTAATTATCAGTTTATATGAAAAATTTATAATGTTATGGTTACATAAAAAACTTTAGTGCATGATAAATTGCCATAGCTTTAGCAGTATATAAGAAACAATACTTCTTAAAGAAGAAACTGAATGAGGTGTTTTCAAAATATATTCTAATTCCAACACAAACAACTCTTTTAGAGCCATCTGTAAAAAAAGGAATGTATGACAAATACTAATTGCGATGAGGGGAAAGAAATTGTTGGTGGACAATTGGATTTGAACTTGATTTTTTATAGCTAAGAAAAAGGTTAATATAGTTTATTGAAGGGATACTCCATGGAAAACTTTAATAATGGTCAATGATATGAGCCTGTACATCATGTAGCTCAGAGAATCTAAGAAATAATTTGACTAGAACTAGGAAAGAGGGATTATTAAAAAGTTAAGCATGATAATGTTTCATTATAGCAGGAGAAGAACAGTCATAGCGCAAAGGATGATATAGCACGGACACAATTTTTAAAATATTACTTGCCAGTTGTTGATACCTTAAATTCAATGGCAATTGATAACAAGTGACAATACAAACTTGGTACAGGTGAAATACGAAATGCACCTGTACACACCCCAATGATAGACTGTGTCTAGTCTACGTAAGACAAATGATCTAGTAGATTCATATACAATAGAATCAATTAATTTGTGAGTACATTATAGCTTAATAAATTCGAAGTAATGATGTGCGATCAGCACCCCAAGAAGTTTTGGACACACAGCCTTGAGAATGTTAAGTGATTGCTCACAATTCTTCCACACATGTAGAATATAGGGAAGGAACGTTAATTTCTTATAGAAAATTACCCCAAGAAATTGCACTGGATTAACCATGGGAATTGATACATTTGCAATCTTAATATCAAGATCTAGATACAAGCTGGTTTTCCTCCAAAAATGTACACAAATTGCTCTTACTTGGGGATAAAGTATATCCATTTCTATCACATTTATTAGAAAGCTTATCAATTGTTGTCTGCAACTGGCACTCTACAAGATGCATATTCGTTTTTTGACATGATATCTGTAAATCATCCACATATAAATTGATGTGCACAGATGATAGAAGTTGATGGAGAATGTTGCTAATATATAAGTTGAAAATTATTATTCTCATAATGCTTTCCTTGGGAACTCCCTCTGATTAAACAAAAAGATCAGATAAAACTGATCCCATGCGGACTCTAAAAGTATGCAACCGTAAAAAGTTTTGAATAAAGATCAGGAGGTTACTTCTCAAGCCAAAGTTAAACATTGTGCAGAAAATACCATGCTGCCAAGTGTGTCCCAAGCCTTATATATATATATATATAAAAGAAAATGAGATGGTTTCTTTCAATAAAAGCATTGCATATTTGTGTTTCCCAATGCACAATGCAATCAAGCATTGACTATTCTTTCAAAAAAAAAAAAAAAAAACGCTTTGGAAGGATAATATACACTCATTTTTCTCTAAAATATATATAAGGTGGGCTTTGACATTACATTCAAATATTTTACCCACGCAATTCGTAAGATCTATTGAACAGTAGCTCAAAGGGTCTGAAGAATCTTTACCACATTTTAAAACAGAAACAACTGTCACCTCACTCCACAAACTAGGATAATTTTGTTCATTCCAGATTCTATTGAACAAAAGTAGTAGATCTGACAAAGAATCTAAATCAAGATTATGTAGCATAGCATAACTTATACTATCAGGTCCTACACTAGTATAGCTTGTATTTGTGCTTTTTTAATTCAAACATCTTGAAACTACAATTTTATGGATATATTCCTTCACTCAGAAAATTTTTTGGGGTTTTTTTCAGTAACAGATTTAGTCTTAAGGAAACTGGGACTATATGATTCCCTACAAGACACTGAAGCAAAAGATTCTTCAATGATGTTAGCTATATCAACAGAAGAAGAATATGAAGTAGTTTTGGTGTTCATAATGGAAATAGAAAACTCCTGATATACATCACTAGTTGCTTTAACTCTTTACCACAATTTCTTGCTTGATGTTGAGGAGGTTATAGAGGAAACAAGTCTTCCAATATTCCCTTAGAGTATGATGTCTGGTTTTATGAGCTGTAGACTTTCCTCTTTTAAATATTATGATGTTCACAGAAGTAGGGTATTGCCAAAAAATGCCCCAATATTACTCTTGATTTTTATAATTATCAGCCTCATTCCAGCACAGTTTATGTAACTGATGACAAAATAGGAAACTCATAGGAACAGCTATGTTAGTTGCATTTATTAGAGCTGCAGTGGTACTTTTAACAGCTTCATCCACTATACTTGCCTTGAACATTCAGAAATCACTACTAATTGTGAGAAGATATTCCAGTCAGCCCCATGATATAAATAAGTAGATTGGCGAAACAATTGATTACAATCTTCATGCATGATAAGAGGAGAGTGTATCACAGAGGTCATTTTCTACAGTAATTTTCAACAAAAGCAAAAGACATGGGAATTCAAATTGCTCAAGTCCAGGCAACAAAATGTTTTAGTTGGTTTATAGAAATATGTTTTTCTATTATTATTAAGCAAGCAAAGGAAGTTGTCTGAAATTAACTGCTCTAACATGCAAGCACAAGGATTTGTATCTTCATTCTCCGACATAATACTGGGGCCATTAAAATTACCTAGCAACATGTAAGGGGTATCATGTTTGCTAACTAAATCGTTAAGTGTCTTTAATTTTACAGTATCATGTGGTGGTAGATATATGCTGCATATTGTAATTTATGATTTGTAATCAATTCTCACAGCCACTGCCTGTAGCAGTGTATATAATGGGTATGAAGAACTTGGAAAATCATTAGAAAAGAATATACAGACACAACCAAAAATGTTAATATCAGCATCATTGTCTTTCCTGTAACAACCATAATCATGTATTGTACTAGAGTGGGATGCTTCAAAAAGGTTTCTTGAAGTAAAATGCAGCCTAGATGATAGTTTGAGATAATTCTTTTAATATCATCTTGTCTAGTTCATTAGCCATGACAGTTCCAAGAAACCATGGAAACTACTACCATTTTAATGCTCCATTTTTGGAGCTGATTTTAGTAAAATCAGATGGCATATCACTGAAGAGTTGAGAAATAATTTAAGTTTACTGGCATCCTTGGCTTGAATGATTCTTTTTAAAAAGGGTGATCTTTGAAAATCATCTTTTGCTGACTTCAGTTTCAGAGCTCTCGTTGATTTTGATTCAGAAGATCTTTTTTAACAGGAGAGGATGGATAAGATAAATTATTCTTAATTTTTAAAGTCATTACTTCTTTTTCAAATATCAAATACCTAAGTTGTACAAGAACAGGAATAAGAAGGCTGATCACCCTTACAATTAAGGCATTTAATTATTTAATTAATTTCATTGAGTCTAATGCTGCATCGCCTGTCGTGCAGAATAATCAGGGGTGCCATTGAGGCTTAGGCAGAGGACCTCGGTCGATAAGTATGCAACAATCTCTACATGCTTTAAAGACCTTGAAGATTCTACAGTGTAACATCAATGGTTTGACATCAATGCTGACTAGAACAAAACTTGATCAATTAATTGATATTGCAGAAGCTAACAATGTGCAGGTGAAAGTGGTACAAGAAACTAAATTGAAACAGAGTACAGCCTTAAAAATTAAGGGTTATAATATTTATCATGTGGACCGTACTACTGGTGGTGGAGGAGGATTGGCCTTCTTCATCAAAGATGTTATGTACCAGAGCATAGATATTAGTATTGAGCAGTCTTCAGATCTAGAAATCCAGGGAATCAGGATAACTTGGCTTGGAAAACCCATGAAGATCTTCAATACTTATCATCCACCCAATCAAAAACAACTACCACCTATTCTTTCAACACAAAGTGTGGTGTTCCTGAGGCTTCACCATAGCACATTTTGGATTGTATGGGCCTCTCTAGGGAGGACCTCTATGCAACTCTCCTTCTTATGCTGGACTTTTTAGGAGTCAACAGAATTCTAGATCTTGTCTGACTCCGTTAGACTTTGGAGGATATTAAAGAAAAAGATTAATTTCATTTTATTTTATTTTTGCAAATACAGCTGTTATGTCCAGTTTCCACATAATGAGCGAGCACATGTATAGACTCTTCAACATACAGTTTTGGAATGTTCAATTCTCTGACAGTTGAAGCAGCATATTGAATTTGGGATGTACAATCGGACTGAACATTTTAACAAAGCTGATTTCACAAACTCGGGAGTAGAAAAGGTCAAAATCAGATGTTGGGTTTTCAAGATTTGATTGTCATGTTTATTAGTGATGTGCTTATAACAGCACAAATTTTCTGTTCTCTAAGGTTAACCAGAGCTTCATCCTCTAAGGAGTTTAGAAAAATCAGCTATGGAGATGACCCCCTTAGGATAATTAAGATTTTCAAATGGAATAACTGTCACCTTTAAATTTGTCAAAACATCTAAATGAGAAAATAACTCTGTGTGCTTGGGAGTAGAGATTTCTACAAGTAAATCTCTGGATTGTAATTTACTGACATGTTTTTCAATGGTACCAGCTAAATCTTTCTGTATCACAAAGGGAGAAAACTTTCCAAAAATGTCTTCTTTAAAGTCTATGACGAGGAATTTAAATGCTGTTGTTCTCAAAAGTATAGATTTGATTCCATAAGCAATAAGCGAAGAAAACTGAGGTCTGACAGCACCCCCCACTATAGAACCCTATATAGGTATGCAGATAACTGCAACATTGTTAATTTGATCTTATACACTTTCAGTGCATAACTGATAAGTACTCTACACTTAATGAGTCCCTCAGTAAGCACAAGATAGCTTGATCTATTTGAGGTGATTGATTTGAAAATAACCATAACACACCTCTAGTTTACTTGAAGTAGAGGTTTAAAGTAATGTGTTGGCCTCTGGAGGCCTCAATAACCAGGATCTTTTTTTCTAAGGACACAGATCTCAGTGCATGGAAAACACATTGATGATATTATCCATAAGAGAAGCTAACAATTACTCAAGGGGAGCCCTGAACCTCTCACAAGGTTACCACAATGAGAGAGAAGAGAAAAGAAAGTAGAAGAGGAGAAAAGAGAGGAAAAGAAAGAAGGAAACATATGATAGAGATATCTTGGGATTGTGACATCCATGTTAACTAAAAGAAAGTAAACCCACTGAGAGGCTTAAAAATTGAATGAGAATGATTGAATGAATATTTTTGTTCTTTCTTGTCAAGAACTAAGGTACAAAATGCAAAATAGATTATAAATACCAACAAAAAGTAGAGATGAAAATAATCTTGCTCATCATGGTCTTTCTTTCCTGCCATTAGAAAGGAATAAACTAACAACTTACGGATGTACAATATATTACAACTATCTTAATATCTAATAAATTTATTAAGAATACAGAAAGCATTGCCTTATTCAGTGGTTATGAACATTATAAGAAGTAGCTGATAATTTATTCAACATAAAATGCTTTTGTCTGAAAAAGAAATGCATGATTTAAAATACAGGGGTAGGAGTATAGAAATTTTTTTATCAGAAAATATTTTCAAGAAATATCATGACATTTTTCAGGACATATTTCAACAACTAAACAAAACTTTTACATATTAATTTCTTTTTTATAAAAACATTTACTAATTATAAATATAGCACATTTTAAAAAAGGAATATACTATTGAATAAATTCCGAGTTTTTAATTTTTAATACAACAATATGAAAAACGATACTGAAATCAAACTTATTATATTGAACATTTTCTGAAAATTAATAAGTTATATGATAACTGTAAATTACAGTAAATTTATGTATAATTCAATAATGTTCATTTTAAACTGGATGCATTAGCATTTAATTCTGATAATTTAAATACTGCACTTTTTCAACTTATCATTCACAGATGCAATCTCTGCATTAGCAGCGGACAGCATCATTTGTCCAACTTCTACATAATTCATATTATCATAACTAATAGCACATATTTTTTGGTCACATAGTCTAAAAGTTTTTGATCAAGTAAATTTTTAATAATTTTTTTAATTAATTAATTGTTCATTAATTTTTTCTAATAGTTGTGATTGTTTAAAATTTTTTTCACAGGTAGCTTTTATGTCTTCCTCATCCTTTCTTTTTTTCTCTAATTGTGTTGCCTCTTTTGATTTTTTCATATACGATGCATATTCTACATGAGATTTCAGAATATAATGTATCATTTCTTTGGTATATCGAATGGAGAAAACAGAGTTGCCATGCATTCGAATAATATCATGACAAATATGTAAACTTTGAACTGTTAATTCTGATAAAGAAGCTCTCTCCCTTGTAACAACAAAATTGTTAGTCGAAAAACTCTTTCTGGTTGGGAATTTACATTCAATAATGACAGACATGTTTTAACGATTCTAGAAAGAGTAGGATAATTTATATAACCACCAGCAGCTTTTATATTGAAAACTGTATTCCAAAGTTTACAGATATTATTGTCATTATCACAATCATTCACAAACAAAGTCACATCTTCACGCATGTAAAGAATTCATTCTTTATTCATCTTATCAAAATCTGAAGAAATTTTCTGCACATGAGGAATATGTTGAATTAATCTGCTAAATTAACTCCTAGACTCTTTTTTTATCCTATTATAAGGAGACAAACACTGGAGGTCATTGAGTAAAGGATTTATTATAGGAAGTTTTTTAACCAAATGCTTGGAAGTTGCTATTTAGCAACTTTTGACACTTCGTAGAAATTTTGTTTTATCCGTAAACTCTTCCAGTATTGCTGTTGCACCATGACCTATTTTATTCTTGTTTAACCGTTTGAGTGCTGAAGAGTTTTCCTATATATAAACATAACATAACAAGCAAAGCGCGATAGCGCTTCACAACACTCAAATGGTTAAATGTACAGTCGATCAAAAACTGACTGTAACTCTTTTTTTCCTGAATGAACATTAACTTGTAGCAACTTTACTCCAATTTTTTCACAGATTTCTTTAGGATTTAAAAATTTAACATAATATTGAAAACAAGTTCATTTAACTTACTGCACATCACATGTACTAAAGGTTCAACTTCTTGCTTAAGAAATAAATATGGTTCAAAATTTTTACAAAAAAAATGAAACAAAATGCAGACATGCCAGAGTTTTGGGGTTTTTTAAATGTTTTATAATCCGAAGATGTCCATCAGAAAAAGGAGATTTCGACTCTTTAGATAATTTAACAATAAAATATTCTTTTAGTACATCATATTGCTCAACGATTCTCTCACGAACTGACCCCAAAGTTAACCAACAGCTCTCAACATGATGAAAGAAACTATGTTTAGCTAAAATTTATTCCAGTATTTCCAACTGTAATAAATGATAATCTTTCCTTCTTGCAGGAGATAGTTTGAAAAATTGATTAATATCTACAGCAAATCCATCAATATTACAATCAATTAGTATTGGTAAACTTTGCTTACTTAGTTCACTATTTATTTGCTTTAAAACAGCTAAATTAACTCTTGGTCCCCATTGACAACTGCATTATTTTTTCAAAATTTAAACCATTATTTTCAATAAAATCTAATAAAATTTTTACAATTTCCTTGGTTTCAGCATGAACTAAAAAATGTGATTTAAGGTAAAAAAAAAAATGACATATTTCCCTTGTTTGTCATTTTTTACCTTAAATCACATTTTTTTATTCAATATGAGGATTTTCAATCTCACATTTTTACAGACCTATATGAGATATAAATATCTGTTTCTTTATTTGTTTATTAGTGGTATTAGTTTCATTGAAATATAAAACAAAATATGAAGCACTGATATCCTGAGTATTTCAAAAGTTTTGAAATACGGAGCTAGTCTAAAATTAATCATATATCTGAATTTTTTGCCAGATAATTTTAGATTGTTTGCTATGGAGGAATCATCAAAAATTTCTATGTAAATGTTTGCTCAATCATTCAAAGATGGAAATGAATAATTATTTTTTATTGCCACCAAAACTAAAATGAATTTAACTTTAATTGTCTTCTCTGATGTCATTTTGGGAAGCCATGATTTGTTATTCACTACTATAGTCGATGATGAGGATTCAGATGAAATTGATGACTTGATAGTAAATAGTGTTTGATTCTTGTAACAGTTCACAGCTTTTTTGCATTTTAATCCATCTGCATGAGCCAGCACTTGTCTTAAACCTTTATTTAAAACACTGAATTCGCTTTTGCATATGAAGCACTCTGCAGAATGAACATCGTCAACACTTTGGCGCTATCTCTCTTAGCTATTCTCATCTTGCAGTTCCAACCCTTTATCAGAAAATATCGTTTTCCTTGGCATTTTTGAAAGAAAATTAATTGTTTTCAAAAAATAAATACTTAACTTTCTAATAAATGTTCTTCAGAACAATGATCAAAATCATTCAATATGGCTCTATAAGCATTTCTTCACGCTTGCGCATAAACGTAAGGGAATAATTCTCACACTTTCGCTATCATTGTAAATAGTTGTGCACTACTAAAAATAGAATCTGGTATCTGTTAAGGCTAAAAATAGAATCAAATGGTAAAACTCAAATCTAAATTTTTGTGGTATTAGACATTTGTGACCAATGGCCGAAAAAGAAGCTGAGATGAATGTATGGCAACACATTTGCGGTTTGAAAGAGAAAAAATGGGGGGAAATTTCTCTTTCTTATTGAAAAGAGAACAGTTGAAAAAAACATATTTCCCTGGAAGAAAAATTTAGTACTGAAAACTATAAAATTATTAATTAAAATTCAACTTTCAAAGGAATGAAATAAAAAAAATTAAGGAATTTCAGGATTTATTTTGAAAAATAAGGACATTTCAGGATGTTTTTTTTTTAAAAATCAGGAGTTTCAAGAATATCAGGACAACTCTGAGCCTGAAAATATCAGTTACTTTTTTTTCACTAGAAGAAAATAAATTGGGGGCTATTTAGAAGTGTTTCATTATTTCATTGATAGAATTTTTAAAACTTTTTCAATAAAACTATAATACTTACATATTATGTAATGAAAGTTACAGAAGTTCTGCTTTTATAAGAAAAAATCAAGTACAGTTAAAATTAGAATCTTCGTCAACAAATTTATGTATTTTATTCTTTTTATTCTAACATTTTAATTTTTATCTCTTATAAGCTTTTCATATATGAAGATTTTATATGTAAATGCCTTCATGAGAAATATGTCTTAATTTATTTAATATCTATCATTTAAGTAGTTAAACTTGCTGTCTTTCATAAATACCATCATCTTATAGAGCAGGGGTGGCCAAGACGTCAACCGCAAAGACATTTTAGGTAGTCCATGCAACCATCCCGATGATGACCTTGGATATTAACAATTTATGACTTATGACATAGAATCAATGAATTATTTTAAATATAAAAATTTACTACAGTCTACGCTTTAAAAATCAAAACAAACTGTGCAAAGATTTACGATTTAAAGATTTATTATTAACCCATTTTATCCCAATTTATTTATTTTGTTCAAATTTGAGAATAATCATATTTTCTGAGGTATATTAAACCTAAATATACTAAATATAACAAAATGTAAAAAAAAAAATTTTTATATAGGAAATCTGACCCGTCCTCTAAATAGGACACTGGGATAAAGGGGATAAAATTTGCACTTACATGTCTCAGTATTATTTTCATTAGTGAAAAGCAATTTCCGACTACAAATTTTTACAATATCCGAATAATACTTCATTATTTACATAAAATTTCAATTTTCAGTTGAATATAATACTAAACTTGGTGGAAAGGCCCAAAACAAGCCTGACAAAGTGTTTTATCACATTTCCCACAGTATGTTTTGGGTTTCCCTTTGCAATCCTCTCTTTGACAACGGCGCTGTTTCTCCCTCTTCAACAGAAAATGGCCAACACTAACCTTGCTGACGTCGTCTTCTGCACTAGAAGGCATAGAAAATATTCTGGGTCTACCTTTTGTTCTGTTCGTAGACTTTTTTAGGTACACCGTTGTTATAGCTCTTCGGAACTCCTTCAAGTTTAGGGCATCACTTTTGTTGACAGCTTTGTGCATTATCCATGCATTTACCACTGCCATGTCCAGTGTACGAATGAAAAGTGGCCAGTACCACTTTTTTCCATGTATCTTGACGGCATACAGTCCAGCCAACCAGTCGTGGTGATCCACCCCGCCCATATGTTTGTTGTACGAATTTATCAAATTAGGCATCTTCACGTTAATTTTATCTTTGTGTCCTTTTACTCGCCTTTTCACATCAAAGAATGGTTCTAAAGTGCTGAAATTTGTAGCAGTAGTGACAATACTATTGTCATTCCATCGCACCAGGAGAATCTCGGAGTTCTTGTCATATGCAAAATCACACGTGCTTCTTTCTTTCTTCCGCATGGACTTAGGTTCCTCAAAGGGGCATTCGCGGTTTATCCGATTTTCTCGTATGGTTCCTGTGGCTCGATAACCCTCTTCACCAAGACTTTTCAAAAGATCAATGCTCGTAAAAAAATTATCAAAGTATAAAGTGTAACCTGAAGGATTCCCAATGTTCTCTATTAGTTTCATCACAACACGGGTACCAAGAGGAGTATCTTTTCTTGCATGAAATTCCTTACCGCAGTACAGGGAAAAGTTGTAACAATATCCTTCGCTTCCACAGAGAGCCCATAGTTTATATCCAAAGCGTATCGGCTTACCTCGGATAAACTGTTTCAGACTATTTCTACCGTAGTACATGATAATCATTTCATCAATGCTTAGATTTGCTGAGAAGTGTCCAAACTTCATAAAATTATTATTGAGCATGGCAAACAAAGGTTTTACCTTGAACGATCGGTCCTCGGGATGCTGACTTACGGTACTATTATCCACAAAGTGTAAATAAGATTTCAACTTTTGGAAACGGTTTCGTGACATTGCATTTTTCACCAGGGTAATTCCAAGGTCTTCAGCATCTGACCAGTAGTCACGTTCACAGGTATTTGAATGATAACCAGTTAGAAGCAAAATTCCTAAAAAAACACGTATTTCGTCAGCACTGGTCAAGAAATCATGTTCGTTTTTTACATCTGTTGCATATCGCACAGTTTCTTTTACTATGTGATCGTAAACTTCGTTAGAATAAAACTGCTCAAAAAGTTCCATTGGAGATTTTTCTTTCAATGTAGTTTCCATGTGCTTGAGCAAGTCATTTGCAGTTGAATCAACCTGTGTTTTCCATTTTGAATATTGTGGTGATTTCGTCTTTATCCAAGATGACTGATACTTTTCAGCTTTTCGTCTGCGCTTTGTTGTCGAAACACCAGCGCTTGTGGATGCTTCAGTCTCAATACTATCTCCAACTCTGACTTCCAGAGTCCCAGGAACGTCATTTACAACAATTTCACCAGTATTTACTTCCGTGTCGTCCCCTTCATCTTCGTCAGTTAGTTCACTGGCATCTGGTGGTAACACAGCAATTTCAACATCGCTCTCATCTGAATCTAAACTATATAATAGTTCCAGTGCTTCCTCTAACTTCAAAAACCTTTGCACAGACATCACTCTTTAGGGGCAGAAACGTAGGGAGGATTTTTTTTTCTAAACTTCTAGTTACAAATTTAGAAATATCTCATCATTTATATGCTTATCGTCCAACTGTCCTTTTTGGAGGACAGTTAAAAACTAACGCGCTACAACTTACCTAATAACAATAAAGCTTTAACCAACCAGCAGGATTATAAACGAAGACTGCTCTCACATAAAAACTGACCAGCCAAGTGTTTAAAACAAACTGAAAGGGAATTCTGCAATCGCAAAGAACAGATACATATGACGCTCATTAATGTCAGGAAAAAACAAAGTTTCCAGATGAAGGCGACGGACGGGCGAGACAGAACTCATGCTAACAGAAGCTTAGACATAACTTTACATGTTCCAGCTGATAAAATATTCGCAACAAACAACTACTAATTTCTACATGCTATTTTTCAGCTGTCCTCTGGATAGAACAGTGGGATAAAATGGGTTAAAGGTTTTCCATTTAAAACCTAAAATGGACACAATGAGCGTAATTAAGACATTAAAAAAAAACTATTAAAAGGTATGGATCTCAATTAAGAAAACATGAATTGAGAAACTTCAAAAACATAAAGGAAGAGTGCACCCATAAATCGAACTGAGACTTCCAAGACTTCTTTTAATACTTACTTGTTTTGCTTGAAGAATTTGAAAGAAGATTCGCTGACTTAATTAGGTTAAAATAAATATAAAACTTTATGATATTTCCATTTAACACATTCGCTGCTACCAAAATTTATATATCCATCCTCAGAAGCCGAATTTGAAAAAAGAGTTTTAATGATTAAAAACGTTTCTAATATTTTAATAGTAAAGCCAGAAAAAAAGAAAAACCTTTTATTTTCGTGTTTAGTGTAAAAAAATTTCGGACGCTCTAGAGCGTCAGTGGCACCTCACGTTCAACTTATTATCTGTATGCCACTGACGCGTCTCATCATTTTTCTGCGAAATTATATACACATTATATAAAGTCACAGTTTAAAAGAAATAAAACGTTTAATTGGATAAAGAGAAGTGAAATTTATGAAAAATTATAAAATGTAACAGTAAAATATAAATATGTATAAATGTAAATGTAAGATTAGAAAATGTAACAAATATTGTATAATATACATAAACAACATAATAGAAAATGAAAAAAAAAATATTGTCGGGACAGTAACGGCACTCATACGTAGTGTCCGTGCGTTTGCCTTGAGAGGAACAAGATGTACACCTTTTTCTTTGTATTTTGGATTTACCAGGTGCTAGTTCTCTTTTCTGAAGAGTATGTCTGAGATTCTTGGGAGTCGGCTTTTGTTCGTCTGTTGATGGCAAAAGTGATTTTACAACGTTTAGTCGGTACTCGTAAAGTGATATTTTTTTCCCGGAATATTTATTATAAAAAGCATGTGAATTCATTAGCATTACTTCAATAGTATGAAAGAACAATTTTTTATAGCAGCGTAGTGATTTTCTCTCTGAGAGATAATATGACAGCATTTGATCTTGCCGATCTACACCAGACATAAACGCATTATATTTGATGATTGGCAGAGGCTTCTGCTTTATTTCATTTCGTTTATTTAAAATGTCAACCACTTCATTTTTGTATTCCGTAGAAATATAAGACACTTCACGCTTATCTTTCCATTTTCTGATCATTACTCCCTGACAATACCTTTCAATAGTATCGCCTTTTCGCAATTTAGTAGTTTGAACATTCTTTGGGGTATTTTTTCGAGTGGTTCTCAATGTGCCTGTGCAGTGTGTCTTTTTATCTAACAGTAACTTGGCCAAGTCAAAGCTATTATAATAATTGTCCATGAAAACATGGTGACCAACATATAATTTTTCATTCAGTAAATGCAAAACAATTTTTTTGTGTATGGTTTTGCCCCCATAGTCATCTAATAAACCAGTATACATGGCAATCTTTTGCACTATTCCACTTGATGTGCTCAAAATATAAAGTTTTATACCGTACTTATGTCTTTTATTCTTTATGTATTGGTGAAACAATAATCTACCTCACCAGAGAACCATAGATTCATCCAAAGAAAGTTCTCTTTTAGGATAATATATCTCGCACATTCTTTCGTTAAAAAAATTGATAACAGGGCGTATTTTATATAACCTGTCTGTAGGTTGAGGTTCTCCAGGTTCACTATTTTTTGCAAAATGTAATGCACGTAAAATTAATAAAAACCGATTTCGGCTAATGCTATTTGCAATGCCTGCATTATGAAATAATGGGTCCTTCTTCCAGTAGTCCTGAAGTCTATTCATTCTTACTGTCCCCATTTACAGGAATGCTCCCAAAAAAACTAAAAATTCATCCACTTTTAAATCTTTCCAAAGTGTTATTCGTGACTTTTCTTTCATTTTATCACTATTTTGTATTTCTAATGCGTAACGATTTGTTTCTTCGACTATTTTTTTCCAGAAATACTTCAGTGAGGAAAAGGCGAAAATATCCGATAGGAGTACTTTCAGTTGGCTGTATTAGCAAGGACTCAGATTTTGTAAATGTATGACTTACCATGCAACTTGAATCTGTTTTCCAATCAACCTGTCAGATTACCGGTAATTTTTGATCTTCTGTGTCAGAATCCGACATTTCTAAGTTATCCACAGCGACATCACTATCTCCTTCCGATTCACTCGTAGAATCCCAACCGTAATCTTCATTGTCTACGCTGTCATAATCAGAAAGATCACTCTTTTCTAGTAATTCTTATATTTCAGCATCAGTCAGTTTTTTACTTACTTTCCTTTTCTTAGGCTGTGAAGGTCCTGCAATACTTGTACTGTCCACCATTTTTAAAAATGCACAAAAAAAAAATTTAAACACAAAATATAAAAACCACGCACTGAAAATATAAAAATAATGCTTCATTAACGTGCCACAAAAACCTCATCGTTCAACCTCCAAATCCGAACTAAAACTAAAGCAGTTTACTTATCATACTCGATTGTCGCCCCAGAGCGTCACCGGCATGGGAGGTAGCGCCATGCTGACGCGCCAGCGGCAGTGAATGTGTTAATGAAATTGTCAACATTGATGGAGTATCTGAAAAAAATAGGACATTTAATAGATATCAAATCAGTCACGGTCGAGTACGAAATTAAATTAAGATGCGATATATTTCTTAGATCCAGAGCATATTTAGCGATACTGATTTTTAAAAATTAATATCTGAGGAAACGTTTCCAAGTATTTACAAATTAATTTTGTATTTGAAATCATACTTTGGATCAATGTATCTTTGTGAATCTGCTTTACAAACATGAACAAAAAACAAACATTTGGTCGCATTTAACAGATGAACATTTAAATTCGTGTTTATGCATTGCAATAAGCTCGTACCAGCCACAATATGATAAACTTGTTGCAAATATACAGTACCAAGTTTCAACTAAACGAAGTGAAAAGGATGGCCAATTTTTGATATATGAATGCTTTCATTATTTTCGTCAATAAATTTTTATTTTGTAAATATTAATTTTGTAAGTTTCTTTTAGAAAAATTACATAATTTACCATTTTTTCTAGTTATTGAAAATAAATATGTATGTTAATATAGTTCTGCCACTGGTAGACCGCCTTCGATTTTTTAACTTTGGAGTAGACCTCGGATCCCAAAGTTTGGCCACCCCTGTTATAGAGTAATCAGCTTTGTGTTTTTAAATACTTGTATAAAAAAATGTTTACAACATTTTAATAGAAAAATGCTTTTAAAAAGTATATATATATGTGTGTGTGTAATTAAGGATAATATATCTTTTTGATTTCCTACTATAGTTGACATGTAACATTTTTAACTCCTCCACAAACTAATTATTCTTGATATTTTAATAAATTCTAGAAATACTGTTCTGTTATGAAATAAAATAGCATATTCCCATAATGAAATTATTAGTACTGATATATTTAAAAATTATAAGAGGAAAGTAGAGTTTTTTTTACTTAAGACAATAATAAGAATTGCATATAATTTATTTTAATATAATATGGATAATAATAAAAAGAAAACAACAAATCTTATTAGAAAGTTTGCATAAATTTTTGACTATATTTGAAACGCTTATCTGAGAAATTCCAAGTTTGTCACAAACAAAAGTTTTCATACAAATACATTTGTTTTAAAAAAATTATGATAATTTTGCATTCAATGCAAATAAAATTGGTGAATTTTACTTACTCCAAACAAAAAATCAATCCACCATTGGGGCCATAATTTAATTCTTCATCTTCTAAAGCATCATCTAGCTGTATTAAATTTCGAACATCTAAAAGAAATTTTTAATGTATATACAACTATGTATGTTATTATTTTTATATGCTTGTAATTTATAATGCATTATAAAAACAGCAAATGGCAAGCAATAGAGATTTAGATAACTTTCAAAAAGCACTTTATTTAAACAATTAGTTGAAAACATATTTCTAATATAATTATAAACCGCATTGTTGATTTCTCAAACTAGAATAACTTTTGGCACAAAAAGAGTTATTTCATTAGGATCATAGTCAACAGAATCCTCTAACTAGATATTCTGTTGGGAATGTGCCATATAAGGGTTGCTACAGGGCTTTTTGAAGTACAAAAAAGTCAAAAGAATTTGTTGGGACTTAAGTTTTAAAATTAACAACTCTTCAATGTGCAAGTAAAATGTGTGAATATTAATGAAGTTAATATGTGTTAAAGAAATCATACTCAATTAAATATAGTCTATATATATATCAAGATAAATGTAAGGAAATATTTCTCAGGAGACATTTTAATAAATAAAAAAATTATGAGTGACAAATAATGAAAAATTTTCTCAATGAGTTCAATGTTACTTATTCTTTCCAAAGAAATGCAATATTTAAACAATTAATTTAAAAAATTAAAAAATTCATATAGAACATTAATTTTAATACTAATACTATTTAATATGAAAGAAATATAGAAAATAAAATTAAGCACAAATCAGTATTTAAAAATCTGTGACATAAACCTCATAATAATTGCACTAAATCATATCATTTATATCAATGTATGATTAAAGGATATTCATTATTAAATGGATGTTATAAATTAAATTTTGGTTGTTTAATGTAGACCTTTTCAATGTATTAAGCACAAGTGTAATCACATATATTAGTAGTAAACAGCATCACATTAACATTTAACATCTATATAGTATTTTTTTATAAATTATTTTAAGCAATACTCAATAGATTGAGTGAAAGCAACAAGTAATGAACTGATTTAACAGTAGATTTTGAATATGCAGTTTAATATTCTTTTATTTTGAATAGTAAAATGAAATTTTGATAAATTTATAGATAATTATATTATTTTGTTTACATTTAGACAAGGTATTTTCAATAAAACATAATAAAAAATCTACAGTTTATTTTGTTTACAAAAAAATAAGGTATATCAATTTTAATTTTTCTGTTCATTAGTTCAGTGTAAAATGTGAAAATTTGCTTTCTGAAAATATTACTTTCTGGTTATTTAATCAAAAATAAAATAAAATACAAAACAAGAACATTCTAATCTAAATATTTTAAAATAATGAACCAGACTAAATTAATCATACATCTGATTTCTTAATCAATCACTTTAAACTTATATGCTGCAGCAGAATCTTTCAAAGTTGTGCTAATATTTACATGATTATAATATAATATATAAGTTTGTGTGTTTAATATTTACATATTTACACACGAACTTTATGTTATAGCAGAAAAATTATATTTAACTGTCTTAAAAACTAATATAGGTTCAATTTGAATGATTTTCTTTGGATTAAGAACAAGCAAAGTAATATAAGATAAGTAATGTAAAGTACGTAACATCAAATATACTGAATATTTTTATAAAAAAAAATTCAGAAATATCAGAATAACTCCAATCTTTGTATGTATACAAGTAAAGTGATTGTTAGCAAATGAAATAGATAACAAATTTAAAATATTCAAATTGATCAAGAAAATGATTTTTAAATGATATCAGAACTTACATATTGAAGTATTCTTATGGAAAATTTATGGAAAAAAAATAGTTAAGAATAAATTTTTCTGAGCATTGTAACAATGTAAGACATTCAAATCAGCCAATATTGAATAAACAAAATAAATAAGAAAGTAGATCATTAATATATTTTAAAATGGATTGGTTAAATATCATTAATTCTATAAATACACCATCTATATCTCTCAATATTTTTATACATATGGTTCTATATATTTTTAAATACATGTTAAGCCAACATTTTGATTAATTTAAGGATTCTTAATACATAGGTGAAAAAGTTTCCACGATTGTATAAGACACGTAATAATCTTAAATCTAGGATAAATAGTCTTGCATCTAAAACTTTTCAGAAAAATGGTACTAAAATCTGTTAAACTAAAAAACGCTTCTTATTTTCTATTAACACAGGAATCTAAATGTTAATTCTCTAAAAAATTCACAAGATTGTCTACTTCAATACGATATCATTACATACTTATGAATATTTATATAGCAATAAATATTTCAATAAGAATTCTTTTAAATTTTATAATTATTTTACACATTTTAAATAGCAGCCTTATCAAATTTAAACATTTCAACGTGGTTTTCAGATAAGGTGAAGAAAGGCACTGATTTATTAGATATTTTCCTTAATGATTAAAAATGAGAACAGTAATTGATGAGTCTAAAGTGTAGAAACACTTATCTATAATCGTTAATTAAAAATGAAGTTATATATTCTAACATAATCTTTACAAGTAAATCTGTTAGCATGCTGAATTTTTATTCAAATTTAAATTGAAAACAGATGTATGAAAAAAAACTAAATTTTATCACAATGATGAGCTAAAGTTAATTTAAATAATAGGTTTTATTTCATTTTAAAAATTTGATAAAAATATTAATAATTAATTTAAACTCCATTTAATGATGATCAAACACACTATGAAGTAATTTATAAGCTAGATATATATATACAATGCAAGCTGTTTCAAAACTCTACTTAAAAAGGAGAAGTTTGTTCCTTTCTTAACTTTTTTAAACATCATCTTTATGTGTAACTACTGGGAGAAGTGAAAAATTTTTTTACATTCTCAATTAATTAAAAAAAAAAACTCCCTTTTATAATTTTATTTTATTTTTTCCTCCAAAAAGAATTGTAAATACACTGCAATAAGCAAAACTATCGTAGTGTATGTGTTTACACTTCTCACAATATGCCACTGATAAGAAATGCATTGGACTGCAAATGAAGGCAGATCTCACTTTAATATTTAATAACATTGTAATTAAAGAAATTTCAAGCATTCCCCAACTCATTTAATTCCTTTTTAGATTATCTATAGGTAAGAACTCTTTTAATGGTGCAGGACAGCATTATTGTACAAAGTTAAGTGATTAGAATATATTGTTATTTTTTAACTATATTTTATTATTTGAAATATTGTTATATTATTGATTATTTAACAATATGAAACTTGAATCCAATGAAACAATATTTTCTAATATTAATAAAGAGAATGCTAATATTGATAAAGAGAATGAATAAAATATTCTATGCAAAAATAATAAGGAAAATAAAAATAAATACAGAAATGTTTAGAAAAACTATCCTAAAACTATATATGCCTTAGAATGAAAAAAATAGATTTTACTATATTCAAAATAAAAGTCACTCACCAATTATAGGTTCATATGAGAAGCATTCAGCAGCAGGGTCCAGGTTAACAACTTTAACATATCTTCGAGCATCAGTACAGTATTTTTCAATAGCTGAGCAATATGTTGACTAGATAAATATGTAAAATCAATGAAAAAATATTTTCTACACAAAAATGTTTATTTTATTGCAATTTCCACAAATGTCATGTCTTAAATTATGAAATAAGAAATCTTTTTCCAAACACGTATTACAGACAAAATGAATAAAATAATCAGCTACAAACATAAAGCATAATTACTGACAGAAAATATTATATTAACTTAATAGAATGAATTTTAAAATTCACTATGATAGGTGGTATTATAAATAAATTCAAATATGTACTATTCCATTATTTGAGCATTATAAAAGTCTTTTGCTCTTGTATAAATGTTGCCATTGATATGTTAGAACATTTTTGATTTTGCAAAGTGAAAAAATAATTATTAAGGACATAAAAAATAATAATAGCATAAAGTAAATAAATTTTAATTTTTAAATAAATGTTTTTTTGAGAATTATTCTTAAATATAAAGAATTTATTAAATAAAAATTCACTTTGTAAAATACCATTGAATTACACTAAATTAACATTTTGATATATATATATATAATTAACTATTAAGGATTTTTACTTAGTATAGCAATACTTAATATGGGATACCTTTGTATCCATTTTGCTAATCTAAGACAAATAATAAGTAAGTGATACCAATTTTACTATGATACAAGATTTACTTATTTATCAAATGACTATGTCAAATTAAGAGGCAAAGTTAAAGAATGCATTGAGTTACTTTGCTCGTAGTGCCTTAGACACTTTGTGCTCCCATCTTGATTATTTTTAATATAATGACATGTTGGTTGAATTTGAGATAACATTTTAAAATGCATTGCTCACAAAACCTAGTCTCAAACAATGCTTTATTTTAGATATTAATAGATTCTAAATAAAATTGAAAATGTACGAACAAATTACCTACAACCATCTCAAATTTTGTAAGGCTTTATAATGAAATTAAACATTAATTTGCAATAAAAATTAAAAATCTCCATTATACATTTCATTTTAGTCTTCTGAAAATCAGTTTTGATTTTGTTTTATAAATTTGTAATAATCTGATTTTATTAATTTTATATCCTATAATTTTCTAATATATATATATATATATATATATATATATATATATATATATAT
>JAPDSC010107384.1:385760-406477 GCA_026290005.1 Latrodectus geometricus
ATATATATATATATATATATATATATATATATATATATATATAATATTTCAGAAAAAAGTTCCATTTATAAGGTGAGTATGTTAAAATTTTATTACCTAGTAAATTTATAGAAATTATTTTAAAATAAATTTCTTTCAAGATTTGAAAACTTACTTTTATTATACATGAAGATTATTTAATATGCCAATCATTTTATTATTTCCAAAAATTCAAATTCTTTTACAAAGTTAAAAAAATTTAAATGCTGTCTAATAGAAACAACAAAATGCTACATTAAATTTTACTATATTCTACTGACAGTATAATACTAGTATATGCAATACAGTTATAAAGAATGAAAAAATTGCATGTAATTATTCTATGTTGTATCAATAAAATATTTTATCAGTCTATGAATGACAATGAACTGAAAATATGTTCAAACAACATATAAATATAATTATATGAATAAGAAGCAGAAAAAGCTCTTCATTGTAATTAAATTTAATAATAAAAAAGTGATTCATAACACCCCAGTAAATTTAATAATTTTGTTAGAGTGCTATTGCCTAAAACATTACACTGATATTTTTTTTAAAAATCACATGAAATTAAACTGCTAACTAAAGTAGAAATAATTAATCTGTAATATATAGTGAAAAGTAAATTGTTTATAAAAAAATATACACACATATATTCAATAAAAATTAAAAGGAATATAAATAAATGCTTAAGATTAATAATAGCATGTTTAAATAAAACATCAAATGAAATATATGTCTACAAAATATATTTAAAGAGAAAATATTAATTAATATTTATTTAAATTATGATAACATATTATATATATTTAATTTTAATTATTCAGTTCAATATCTATTCAAGAATCAATAGATATTCAACTTTCGATATTTATTATCCTTTCATACTGTTACACTTTATACTTGTTCCTAATTTTAATTAATTACATTTTAATTTTAAACATAAAATTAAAATAATTGTTAAATAAAGATTTTAAACCTGCAATAAGAAAACAATAACTCAGAATATATATTTAAATAGAACTAGTGATATTTTATAAATTGGTTATTTAATAAAAATTAAATACAAAGAATAAATTAAATTATATAAAGTAATATATTATTTAAAGATTATGTAGATGACATAAAGCTAATAATTTATAGAATATTGATTAAATATTATGCTTTAGCAATTAACATTTGACCTGAATATTTTGAAATTACTATTGAGAAATGTTTCCGAAATTC
Organism: Latrodectus geometricus; assembly: GCA_026290005.1. Taxonomy (NCBI): domain Eukaryota; kingdom Metazoa; phylum Arthropoda; class Arachnida; order Araneae; family Theridiidae; genus Latrodectus; species Latrodectus geometricus. The sequence goes on from JAPDSC010107384.1 coordinate 387,009, forward strand.
TCTCCTCCAGCAGAACACAAACTACATTTTTCTTAAAATAAATGTTTTCCTTCACTTCAAAAAATTTTCCAGAAGCTACAGATTTTAATTGGAGAATTGAAATTTAAGTTCGAACTCATTCCCCACATATATCTTTTCAAGTCAACAGTTATACAGTGGTTTATCACCAAATTGCATATAGACACTTTGCTTTCAACACCTGAAGTATATGAATAATACAAAAGTTAAAGAAGGAAAGCTGCTATCCGCTAACATTCTATAAAACTACTGGTCTAGTACAATCTTAGGCTGCACTACTATTATGGTATTTAAATGCAATTTTGTCACGCCTCTTTAAAAAAATTTTATTGTGAAAGATGTCTCTTCCTTGAACTTAATTGTTGACATTTAGTTAGATATTATAAGAGAATCCATTAATATCTTAATTTCAAGATCTGTAAACAAATTACTAAAAATCAGAAGAAAAAGATATTGTCATAAATATGATCTTCTTGCTTTTAATATATGAAAAATTCATTTAGAAGTATAATTTGATGTAAATGAATGACATTCCTATAATAGAAAATTGATGCAACATATAAAAACATAACATCTTGCACCAAGAAAATTACATTGTCCTATTTTTTCAATTAAGTAAATATAATACAAATATTTTCTTGGCTATATAGATACATATGAGAATATCCTGGATAATGCTCCTAGGCAACAGTACTTAATATATCACTTTTACATAATCAATATCATAAATGCCATCATAATGTTTAAAAAAAAAATACAATAATAAGGAAAAGCATATCATTTTTAAACTGATGAATCTTTAAATCATTGAAGATACTCTAAAACTAAACTCTGTGGCACAACAGCCCATGGAGAGGCCAAGGCCTATAATGTACATATCTGCTTTCCAAGGTTATGTTGATCAAGTCTGTTGACAATCTGTTGAACAAGGGCTCTAAAGTGTGAAGCATATGTCCAGATTAGGTAGTCAGTCTAATGCGAAATCCCATGTTTAGTTCCCAAGCAAGCTTTGTACTCAGTCTTATTGGCCCACTGAAAAGATGAAAGGCTCAGCCCAAGGGTATTGAAGATATTCAATTTTCGATATTTATTATCCTTTCATACTGTTAGATTTTGTACTTTCTCCTAATTTTAATTAATTACAATTTGGTTACTTTTCATTTAAATATTTTAATTGATTAAATTATTATTTAACTTTTAAGCAGCTCATTAAAAAAAACTTATAAATATAATTTCAATTTACTTATATTTTAACACAGTTTAACTTTAACAATTTTTCACTGTGACATCTGTTTGGTGATAAAATTCTTCTATATCAAGATTAACTTAAACACTTTAATAACTTTGTAAATAACATCTGCATAAGATGTGTTTTGTTATTAAACTCGAATTTATTACAGATAAGTCCTAACATAGAATTAAAAATTAATGGCAAGGCACAAAAGGTTGGATTTCTATTAATTCCATAAAATATACAATATATATATATTCTTATTACATAGTCTATATAGAATTTAAAAAATGCAAACTGAGTAAATCATTAATTATTTAAAATCCTTAATTAATTATATCCACAATTAATAAAATTATAGAAATTATTTATATGAATTTTAAATAATTGTTATAATTTGCTTGATTTGAATTTTAAAATTTGCTGAGATTCCTATTTCCTCAACTCCACAAATCTCATTAAATATATCAAACACACATTAATCTATATATATATATAAATATAATTTTTTTCCCATACACAACTTCTTTTGTTGTATATTTAGTTCTATTAGATTTTGCGCTTGTATCATCAGATTGAATTAAAGAATTATTATATCATGAGATACATTAAAAAATATATACATTTTAACTTTTATATTTGAAAATAAACAAATTAAGTTTAGTAAATTAAATGTACTACAAACATTATATAATTTTCAAAGCACTGTACATTAAAATTTTAAAAATTACATTCTTGATAATATTTCACATAGAATTCAATAATCATCATATTATTGACATAGACATAATTAAAATATTTCATCCCATTTATTCTCATTGTTTGATTTCATTTACTGAGAAAATGTTTACTTGAGTTCAAATGATTTTCATTATTTCAATCTATAATTGCAAGTTTTATTTCCTTATGAGTCTTAACAATTTAAATTTTCATTTAAAAAAATATAATAATGTTTATCAAATATTGAAAATTCAATTGACACTATTATAGAAATAACCAAAATTAAAAACATTCTAAACTTACTGTTGTTTTTATAAAACATTTCAATGATAGAAAATTAAAATATTTTTATTAGAAATTTAAATTTAATAATCAACAATTGTTATTTAAAAACTCAATTAAGAAAATATGAAAAAAAAAATTAAAATAATTATTTCTCAAAAAATATTTTAAGGAATAATTATTGTACTCAAAAACAAATATAGATACATTTTTAAAATTAAGTGTCACAATTTTAATTTTTATATAAAACATATACTTCTTTAAAATATTAAATTTTCTTCTAACTTAATTTCAATGAACAAATTATTTTATTAGTTTCCCATTAAGAAATTAAATAGGCTAATGTAATGAATGTTAGAATTCCATAGTTGGATCAATTGCTATTATTGGGCAAACTGCTAATATATTATCTACCTATTAATGAAAATATAATATTTTTAAAACTAAAAAATACTTTTTCTCATTAAGAATTTTTTGTTTATATAATTGTTGAATAACTTAAAATTGACCTCATTTATATTAAACTTCAGAGGAAATAGTATCTAAAAAATATGTTTACATTTTATATTGTATGCATTACATATATTATAAATAACAAATACATATTTTAAAAGTATCTTCAAAACTGTTCCAAGATATTTTCCTAAAATTATATTTTTATAAATACAATATTATAAAATATCTTGAGAAGGGGAAAAAGTACTTAAACTTTTGCTATTTCTTTTAAGTTACATGAAGCATTCTATAGAAAAAATAATTTACTATTGTGTAATAGACTTCATTGTGAAAGATTTTTTCATAACATATAAAGAATGATTTTAAACATGTATTTTTTATAATATGCTTTGAATGATATACATAATTTATATTTTATACATTTTATAAATACTAGCTGTTTGCATTACAATGTAAAAATAATTCAAATTATGTTTATATAACTTATCTAAATTTACATGTAATATTTTTTTTATTAAATAAATTTCTAGAGTGAAATATTTTTAAAAGTAATATGCTTTGAAACAATAATTATTAAACAAATAAATTTCAAGTATTTTTACACATAAAAAAATTCGGTAATTACTTATTGACAACTACCTAGATATATGGCAAAAGTGGTGACCGGAAAAAATAATATAATGACCTCTTAAAAAAACCTAGGTGCTAACATAGATTATAGAGGGCACTAAAATAAAAAGTTTTATTTACATGAAATTTTTTATTTTAGTGCCTAGTTTTCTTTATTTAAATTTTTAGTCTACCAATGAAAATTTTTATCGCCAAATACAGCCAAGGTAGTTATCATGGTACTTTACCAAAAATCTCTGCTTAATTTATCGACAAATAATAAAAGTTGATCTTTAAAATAAAATAAAATTCTAATGAAAGTGATCTTTAAAATAAACTGAATTTATAAATAAATAAAGTTATTATAACAATCTGAAATTAAAAACCCTATATTTTACAAGAAAAATTATTCAAATTCGTTTTTTCAATTACTTAAAATTATTGCATAAGATTAGATTCTATAATTTATATTAAAAGTATTTATGTATCAATTATTACAAATTCAGTAATTTATGATATATAAAACTCATGCAATTTATGAATTATAATATAATTTATTGAGATAAATAATATAAAAAATCTAAGGAATTTAATTTGTAGTCATTTTTTTAAGTATTTTATTCTATTTTTTAATCCAATTTAAGAAAACATCAAAATGAATCAGTCTGGTTTGATACATTTGTTACAAATTTGTAACACTTTATGCTTTTTTATTAATTATACCATTAATTTTTTTAATACTTATATTTAAAGAAAAGCCTAGTGTAAGATTTAATGTTAATCACATATTATTGTTCAAAGATTGACGAGAATATACTTCAATGCACATCCTGATTATTGAATTTAATTTTAATTAATTTATAAATTGATTATGATGTTTTAAATTCATATTTTTAATTTCTGCAATTAAATTTCATTTAATTAAAATATTATAAATAAACTAGAATGAAAGTATTAAAAATTATGACTTGTTTATTAAAAATTATAAAAAATTTTCATTCTTAAATCTTACGTCAAATGATTTTTGATAAATCATTATTAAATTATTTAACATCAGAGAGAGGCAAGCATTTGATACTTAATGAATGTATTTTTTAAAAATATATATTGTTTTGCTAAGACAGTAATTTGGTAAGTATTCAAATTATATGAAAGATAAAAATAATGTGTAATTATAATGTTTATGATGAAGTTGAAAAAATACGAAAGATTATACTCATGTTTAAAAATTCAACAAAAAATGTTGGTACTTTTCCACTTTTTCAGTTCAAATCTCGGCAAACTAACATTTTTGTTGATAAATTTTGAATACAAATGAATAAAAAATAATATTAAATAGTAATGTAGTGACAGAATATTTTACTTTAAAGGTTTACACATTTTAACATATTCGGAGTCATAATTTTTGCTGAAATATTTTGCCGTCAAAGTGGAAAAGTACCAACATTTTATACATGTTTTTAATAGTATAGTTTGATTGATGTCAATTATTTAACACTAAAGATAAATTTGGAATTTGATTTTTCTAATTTTAGAAGGATCAAAAATATTTTTATTAACAACCATAACCTCCACCTAAGAGTTTAATCTATTGCAAAAGATTTAAAGATTAAAACAAAAACTTTTTTCCATGGGCAAAAAACACATACAATATTAATAACTGAATTAGTTTAATTAAATTTTGATAATTCTAAAGGCAAAGATTTACTGTACGATCACCCTTGGTGACTTTTTCAAAATTTCGCCAAAAATCTTACCATTTTAAACTAGCGAGATCTAAAAAAAAAAAAAAAAAAAAAAAAAAAAAACAGAATAATAAAAAATGCTTGTGCGAAAAAATGGGTGGTAAAACTATAGGGTGCTCCCTTGGCAAACAAGGCGATTTTTGTTTGGCTATCATTTTTATTTGTGATTTTTGTTGGTACAGAACAATCAATTGCTCTGTTTCAATCAGAATATGATTGGGTTTTACCCAACTTGGCTTTCAATCGCAATTACAACTTGGCGAGAATCAAAGGGGCACCCTAAAGTATAGTCTAACCAAATGGGTTCAGAAAATGTTATTTATCGTCCAATATGGAAGAATTGTGCCAAGGGTGACCATACGGTAAATCTGAGCCAAAAAAAGCAATTAATTAAAAATACCATAAACTTATTTTTAATATAAAGATCTGCAGATTTAAAAATGAATCTAAAAAAAATTATTTTGTTTACATTTCTTTTTTTTTTCCTGAAATAAAATATTTTTAACTGCATTAAAATAGTTAAGAGAATTTTACTTATGTACTTCTATTATTATGTATTTATTATTTTTATATATATAATAATAATCAATCCTAAAAGACAGTTTATACAAATAATAATTTTCTTAGTTTTTGAACAATAAAATGATAAAAGTTGTCTCAACTTGTTTAAATTTATATAAGAAAATTAATAACTTACTTTACCCGAACCAGCAGGTCCAATTACAAGCTGAGCGAATCGCATTACTTATTAATTACGGCGTGCTACGTTTAATTTTTACAAAAATAACATTCACAAATCACAAATTTACAGTTAAACCATCAAATTCAACAATATGCATAAGATTTTTTTTTTTTTAACGTTTTCGGTTATTGTGTTTTAAGAAAAGTTGCTAAGCAAGCAAAGTCAACCGCCTTGTAATTTTAAATTATAGCAAATGTAGGGACAGACACTCCAACTAGAGATGGTCGTTATTTGGTGGAACTGTTATTTAGGAACAGTTATTGCTTAATAACCGTTTAACGAAAAACGCGTTCTTGAGAAATTCTGTTATTAAGATAACGGTTTTCTTTCCTGCTGAACAGCTCAAATCGTTCCGTTGCTGGTAACTTCTTTTACGTTATTGTAGAACGTTTCTACATTTCGTTATTTTGGAACTTCCGGAACGTTAAAGCAGTTATCGTTATTTTGGAACATCCCGAACTTTAAAGCTGTTATCGTTATTTTGGAACTTAAAAGAAGTTATCGTTGATTTAGTTTCTTATAACGTCCAGTTTTCGAGATTCTCGGGAACGCATTTTCCAAACTCTCCTTTGGTGGACCATCAATCAATGACACCTTCGACTCTCTACTGCAGAGGAGGGGGGGAGTTAATTGTTGAAAAGCGGATGTTTGAATTCATAGATTTCACTGTAAAAACGATGAAAGTATTAGTAAGAATGGGGATTCTTAAAGATCCTTTTATGACAATATTGCGGGGACATTTTATTCATCTTCCGTCTTTCATTGAAATTTAGTTTTATTTGTGTGAATCTTATGAATTTTAGCAAAATTTTTATTAAGCTGAAATATATTTTACAAACTCGAAATTATACTCAAAATTAAGATAAGTGTGAAATATTTTAAATTTTATGTCAAATTTCGAGAGGAAAATTATTAATTTTTATAAATTAAAATAGATTAAAAAATTAAGCTTATTCAATTAAATTTTAAATAAATTTTAAAAGTTTGTAGAATCTAACAGTATTTTTTGATAATGTTTTAATATTTGTTTAAAAAGAATTATCATAATTAAATTAAAACAACAATAAATATAATTGTTGTCTGATACATGTCATGTAATTATATTAATTGTTACTAGCATGTATATATATATATATATATATGTGTGTGTGTGTGTGTGTGTGTGTGTGTGTGTGTGGGTGTGTGTGTGTGTTTGTGCGTGTGTGTGTGTGTAAGAAAAAATGCTATAACGCTTTTTTAATCGCTCAAATCTTAGTTTAAATAATGAATTAATAATCCCTTTGTGATAAAATTTATCATTTTTGTAGATTTGTAAAATTAATTTCTCACTATTAAAACCTGGTTTAAGCAAAAAAATTTGAAAGTTAACTTTATTTTATACTTTATGCTAATGGAAACCTTTTTACATTGAAAATCTAAAAACTCTTGTTAATTGTATTTTTCGTTTGTAGAGCTATTTATAACTAACTACGTTTGTTAGAATTGTTTAATTCAAAGTTCTACCAGATTCAAGTTTCTGAATTACCTAGAAATTTAACTTTAAAATTGATTATTGACAAGCAACATCAGAAATGTTTAATTATTATAAATTCTCTTAAATTAGAGTAAATTATAAATTAGATAACTATTAATTTGGCTACAAATATGTGAGGGTTGTAATTCTTTTTGTGTGAGAATTCTGATTCTGATACATGTCAGAATTCTGATTCTGTTGTTTCTATAGTTTGTTTTATTTCCTGTATCATTTTTACTATTTAATTCTTTGTTTTAAATATTTTAAAATGAGTAGAGTTAATAAGAGTCCTATTTGGAATATAGCTTAATTAATTGAACTTCTGCCAAATATTTTACTTGCAAAATATATTTTTTTTAAGATAGACAGCATGTAAGCAATTGTTATGCAATTCTATAGAAAATATTCATTAATAAATTATAAAAAGATTGCTGTTACCATATGCTTGATATGCAGAAATTAATGATGTTAAACTTGTTCATTCTTTTAATTTATTTAAAAATTTATAATTTCAAAAGTTACTTAATCTTGAATTCTTCTATGAAGATGGATTGATATTTGATGTAAAATTATATAACAAATACTAAACAATATAAATCAAGAAATTCGCCAGAATAGTAATCTCTATAGAGATAAATAATAATCAAATCTGTTGCTTATGGTAAAAAATATATTTGTTTGAAAATAATTTTAAAATATATAAACTAATATAATGTGACAGTAATTCTATTCATTATAGCTAATGTCTTATTTATTGCAATAGTATCTTCATCATTCTTCTGCAAATGTTTTTTATACGCAATATACATTTTTATTTAAAAATGTCATTCCATAACGAGTATTTAAAAAAAAAATTATTCTTCTTATATAGCATTTATATTTTTACTCCCTCATGATGCAAAGTTTTGTTTATTAATATATTTAAAGTAGATTTCAGACGAAATTAGATTATACAAGAGCATTAAATCAAGAATATATAGTGAAATATTATAATTTGATAAAAAGGTAAGCATTGAAAGTTAATGTTTATTATTGGAAATTTTTAATAACGTTCGATCGAGCTATTTATAATTTTTAATAACGAACGTTTAAATATTTAAAACATGTGTTCACGTAGATATGTCATTTTATAATATATTATTATTATAAAATAAGTTATCTCATATCTGGACTCAACTTATTTTTATTGAAAAAATTGGAATGAAACATAGTGTAAATTCAAATTATAATTTAAATAATTGCCATAAAAATAAATGAAAAAAATTAATATTATCAATTTTTATTAAAATAATCGGTTAATTAAAAAGTATAATATTTGTAATAGGCAAAATTTATTTATTCTGCAATCGAGTTTCTAATCTTAACAATCTGTATTGCAAGATTATAAACTGTTTTGTCAAATAAAGAAAAGTCTTTAAATTGTTAACGTAATATCATAATTTTTTTTAAATGTAAGATTAAATGATTTCTTGAATAATTTCTTTTAATAAAAAATATCAATGTGGAAAAAAATTCCGCCTAAACTACTTCCACTCAATTTTAGATAATCTTGGCTCACCAAAAGTCTCATTTAACTGCATTTCCTCCAAAACCAGTTTTGTTACCCTAATAGCCCTTCGGAATTTCCAAGAAACCCAAACAGATGTGTTTTCTTGGAATAACTTCTCGTTCCAGAGCTGTTTAACGGTATCAGAGAACCAATGAAATATGGTAAAACTAAACACGTGACCTTTCAAATAACAGAATCTACGTCATACTGTTATTAGTTACAAGAAAACCAATGAAAGGCTCCTAAATGAGTCATGTGAGTAACTGCATAACAGAATTCTGCAAAAACTGTTATCAGTTGCCAGTGAACCAATAAGAGCTCTCATATTGATCACGTGACAAAAACTGTTATTTTATAACGGTTTTTATAATATGTTATTTTTATGGAACATAACGATGATAACTAGTTATTAGAAAATAACTGGTTTAGCCATCCCTAACTCCAACTAGGAGGATGGGAAGAAATACTTGTAATCAGTATTTTGTAATTGGTATTTTAATGTAACAACCTGTAATCAGTACTTTTTTTCCCAAATACTCGTTACTTCCTGTTGCCAAGCTGATGCGAGCCCAGACAGCACCCTCTAGAATACAAGGCCAGAGCACGCAGACAGGAAGTGGCTATGACGTCAAGTAGAAATGCCTGATGTAGCTAATTTGAAGGGAAATTCGAAATGTGCGTTAGCGTTTGTAATAACAACGTGGTGGGGTTTGTAAGTTTTGAATACATTTTTATTTAGCGGATTTATTTTTCAAACTGAAATTTCTGTGGAATTTTATTTCTCTGGATATTATATATTCTCCGAAACTGCAAAATGCCATTCAAATGCTGTGTTCCTTTTTGTAAAGGAAACTATGATAGCACGGAACTTCTTTGATATACCCCCCCAAATCGGAAATTTGGCGACTTTTTCTTCCCTCACCAACCATGATACCTGTTTTGGCGCCTTTTTTACTCGCCAAGACGGATTCTCGCTAAATACAAATAATTAATACATAAAAAAACTTTTAAAAAAAACTCAAAAAATGGTACAAAATACAAGAAAATACCAAATTTGGCAACACCAAAAACCTAAAAGCTGAAAAAATCTAAATTGGTAACACCAAAATAAGAAACAGCAACCCTAAAAAGTCCGTAGGGAGTGCCAGATTTGGCGCTTAATTTTTGGGGGGTATATCAAAGTTGTTCCGATAGCACTAATACTACAGTAAGTGTATTTAAGTTTCCAAAAGACACAGAACTTCTAAATAAATGGATTCTTATGATTTCAAGAAAGAATTTTAAACCAACGAAGTCATCAAGGGTAAGTTCCATACATTTAATTATCATTCTTATAGTAAAATAATACGTGTAAACTCATGCATTCTAAATATCGTATTAATTGAATGTTAAAATAAAGTGTTTCACGAATATTTGAAATTTTAAGAGAAAGAACGGTATAAAATTACATAACAAAATTATTTTATAAATGTAAGGATATTTTATATTAGTATAAACATTTAAGGGGAAATGTTAAAAATGAATTTTTAATAATACACAGTAATTCAACAAATGTGTAATCTTTTAGTATATATGTCAAATGTATAAATATATAAATACATGAATATTAATACACATTGATATCAAATCATTGTGAAATCAGCCATTATTTCCATAACATAATATTTTTAATAAGCAGTACTGTTGTAATTGTATAATTTTAATCTAATTCATAGCTCTGTGCTAATTTTGCAATTAAAAACTTTTACAAATCTAGCATTAAAAAATTGTTAGGATTCAATCATATACTGCAATTAAATTTTTTGAAATTACATAACTAAAAATAAAATGTTAATTGGTGACAATTTGAATAAATATATTTCTTCCAGTTTTTATAAGCATAAGTTTTAATCTTAAAAAATTATTCTTAAAGTAAAAAATTAAGGTGTTAACCTTAATTTTTTTACACTGAGCACTTCAATTTTTTAACACTTATTTTTAAATATATTATTTGTTCAATAAATTTTCTTAAGCAATATAGATTAATTTATAGCCTGCTTTTAAAAAAATTGTGGTATAGAAATGATGAGAAATTAGCATTTATTTGAAACAAAATTGATGCTGGTATAATTAAATAGCAAAAATGAAAAATTAAAAAAAATTCCTTGTTTTAAATCAGTACATCAAATTTTTATTTAGGTTTGCGAATTACATTTCAAGAAAGATGATATTGAAAGAGAAACATATATGCCAATTTTAGTTTATGAGGCAGGTTACTGTGTATATACAATATGCGAAAATTTAAAATGTGAGTCATGCAAAGAACAGTTAGTTATAGACCAGGAGTTAGCTGTTGAAGATGCTTATAAATTAATTTCAGGTTTAACTAGAGGAAGATTACATTTTCCTAATTCTGATGTCATTAGAGTTCTTTCATAATAGCCCAAAAATTATTGTCACCTGATTATGAAGGTAAATTTCTTAAGGAATCTAACCAAAGAAAATTTATGACTCAATAATGTCGTTAATGAATAACTTTGAAACTTATAATGATGTAGATACTTGTTTCTCTGGCCATACACCTGAAGACATAGTAAGGCGAATGGTTTGGGTGATGTCTAATAAACTTTTGAAAAAATATTGTCAATAAAAATGATATATCAAAAAAACTCCAAGAAAACGAAAATTAAAAACTTTGGGAAAATAACACATTTCACACATTAGATATGAAATTATATTTCTAATTTGTTGTTGTTGTATATAATTTGTGTTTATTTTTTGCGTTATTCACTATTTATTTAAATTCAAGAATATGCAATTTTATCTAATTGTGACATTAAAATTCAAATGTTTAACATCATAGAAATATTTTCTTAACAAATAACCAACAGGATAAACAATCTAATTTTTTATGTCTTACTATTTTTTAATAAATGAAAATGTTCAATTGTGTCTAGTTGTAATACGATAGATAATATAAAAGTTTAATATTTTTTAAAATTATTAATACTTTTACTAAAAGCCGCATTTCAATTTTATTGTAAATTACTACTTATTTTAACATTAAGGAAATGGAGTTTGTTAGTTATATTAAAATTCTAACATTAAATTTTACATTCTAACATTAAATTTTACATATTACTGTTTCAGTAAAAAATAACAGGGTAAACAATTTAAAAATTTCCTATTCTTATTAAGTTTAAAATTTCCTATTCTATTTTTTTTCTTATAAAAAAAATAAATGTCAAGTAAAGCAAAATTCTTTTATCGTTAAATAACAAACAGTTAAGTTATTTTAAAATAATTACTTTAACAAATCAAAAATTAATTTCAAAAAATAAAAATAATTTTAGTTTTATTAAATTTAATGTGATATTTTACTTAAATTATGAAAAGAAACTAGACATTTGAAGGTACCGCGCGCAAACTTTGATTCTTTAGCCAATATATCAGCGACGGCGAAAATGTCAATAAGCCTTCTTCCGATGACTCCTAACTCACGCGCTCAGGCCTTGTATTCTAGAGGGTGTTGGCCCAGATATGTTTCAAGTACAACTAAGTACGTGCTGAGCAGAGTCGTACGTGCTTATTACAAAGTAACAAGGGTTGTTTCAAAGTAACAAGCAGGTACTGATTACTTTGTACTCGCTTGTTCCAAAGTAATCAGGAACAACCACTTTACTGGTTTGTTCCAAAGTAATAAGGTACAATCGCGTACTTGCTTGTTCCAAAGAAATAAGGTACAATCGCGTACTTGCTTGTTCCTAAGCAGATTCTAGTCTGTGTTCCAAAGTAATAAGGAACAAGCGCATACTCGCTTGTTCCAAACTATTCAGTGTAACTACAATCGCTTTCTATAGGAGGGAGGACGGATAGGAGAAGGGAAATTACAGCTGGTTTACCTGGAAAATAGATGAGTGATTCTTTGAAATTGGAAGAGATCGCTTAGGTAGGAGAAGGGAGCGTAATGAATAAAATAAATTCGTTTTAATATTTTTATTAATGACAAAAATTACATTATTTATATAAACTATAATTTATTAAAATAAAATTTTAATATTTTATGATAAAAAATAATAATTTAATAAATTTCAATAAAAAAAATCGAGTTGCGAGAAATAAAAATAATAGATGCGCTTGAATGAAATAAGCATTTCGTTCATTCCTTTTGATTAATGAAATAAATGAATTGGGAAAGTTAGTAATCGTGGTGAATTTATTTAGTGATTATTATTTTTTGTCAAATATATCACGTTTTTATTATTTATTATTATTTTAAGATATTAATTTCTTTATTTTTAATTAAATTTTTAAAATGTGGTTTTTGTATCCAAAATTCTTCTAATAACTTGAACAAAAAAAAAATGAATGGAATTTCTTAACGTTATTTCAGTTTTAAAGATAATTTTATAATATATTTTACATTAATAATATTGCTACAGTTTTTTACATTAACGAACAAATAAATAAGTAATTGATATTTTTAACTAACTTCAGTTTAATTCATTATGAAGTTATATTTTGAATTTCAATTAAAAATTAATTAATTTTATACAATTAATTTTTAATTTCAATGTTTGTATTAAAAATCTAATTTTAAATTGAAAAAAAAAATTTTTATTTGATCATTTGAACATGTGCGAAAATGTTTTTATACTAAGGTATAATAAGTATATTAAATATCAATTATTATACTCCAAATACTGCTTAAAATATTTTGATATCACAAACAAAACGCTGCATAGACTTATTGATATTTCCTGAATTTTATAATTTCAAACTACATTGAACTTTAAAACTATATAATTATTATTTTCAATTAAGAATGTAAATTCGAATTGTGAAAGTTTCAATATTATTGTGAAAGTTTCAATACTGCTTAAAATATTTTGATATCACAAACAAAACGCTGCATAGACTTATTGATATTTCCTGAATTTTATAATTTCCAACTACATTGAACTTTAAAGCTATATAATTATTATTTTCAATTAAGAATGTAAATTCGAACTGTGAAAGTTTCAATTTAAATCCCGGAGTTACTTTGAAAGCAAAAAATAATATATTTTGTATTGAAATTTGTCATAAATTTCTGGACAAAATATAATATAATTTTATTTAAATAAATGAAATGAAATTTCTTACAAGCTATAATTTAATAAAAATTTAAAACAATGAAAAAAATGTTTGAAATTTTTATAACCTAATTAGATAATAAAAGAAAATTTGAATTAACATGTATGATTCTTTTTCTTTAATGTAATTACATTACATAATTTAAAAAATTATAAGCATTAGAGTATTGGCTATATGCGACAATTTTGCTTGAAAATGTTACAGTGATATATATCATAAAAATATATGACGTAAATGCAGCACCCTCTTTGATTGCAGCACCAATTATGATAAATTTAGTTACCTCAAAAATAAATGGAAATAATGAAAATAAACATAGTGTTAACGTTTCCACGTCATTATCTCAATCAAATGATCAATCTTCTGTGTGGAACTATTTTGACTCGAAGGCTTTGGAATTTAAACCTTCAGGATGTTCTTATTCAAAGTCCATTATTGAAGTCCAGAGATACCTTGACGATCCTTTGTTACCACGAAATCAAAATCCAATGAAATGGTGGGCTGAAAATAGCTATGTTTATCCAAATTTAAGTTTGTTAGTTAAAGAAATATTTACAACAGTTACAGCAACTTCTGTTCCATGTAAACAGAATATTTTCTAAGGCAGGCCAAATTTTAAGTGAACGACGAACTAGATTATCATCAAAAAAGTTAAAAATACTTCTTTTGTAAATAGTAATAGTTATTTATCCATTAACTAAAACACTTAACATATTAAGTATTTCACTATTTTTTTTTTCACCAAATTTTTGCAGTTATTTGTTTTATTCACATCATGTATTAATTACTTTTGGTATGATACAAAAATTTGTCTTATGTAACTATTTTCAATGCTTATGTGATATCTTGTAAAAATATTTATTTTGGAAAATAAATTGTGTGATACTTTTCATTTAAAATCTTTTTTTCATACGAAATATCAATTTATTTTAGTCATTGTAAGCGAAAAAAGAATGTATAATATGAATTTTTGTTGCTATTTTTCTTTAACTTCATGCTAAATTTTTTTACTATGGTTTTATGTAAATATGATTATTTTTTAAATTCCTCCATTGCTTTATTTCACTGTATTTGGTTTTAAAATATAATTATGGAGTTTGGAGTTTTGCAAGCAAAATTGTTTTGTATTTTTTAATAATTAATAAGTTTTAAATAAATATTTTCATTCTATATCAAAATAATTTACATATCTGAATAAAATTTCACACAATGAATTTTTATTAAATTGTAAAAATACTACGATGCAGAATAAACATATTTATTTTAACCTTGTTAAATACATATTTTGTATTTTATTTTGGTTTCCAGGTTTTTTAAATTAAAAATAAAATGTTTAAATTAAAACTTTTATCGTTATCTTATTTATTCAGCTAATTTTTTTATTTTGATCAATATAAGCATGTATATTTTTTATTCTGACATTGTTTAGTTTTGCCATTGTTTGTTAATTACATTGAGTTTAAAATATTGGAAAAAAAGTTCTTTTATATTTTTTACGATGCAATTAATTTATATTCGTATAATGGGAGTATTGATTTGAACATAATAAAGGCATATTTATATTAGTTTAAAATTTTGAAATGAAAAATAAAATGAATAAATTAAGTCAGTTTTAACTTTTCGTCTTTATTTATACCAAGAGTGTATTTTTTAAACTATGGATTAATGTAAATAAAATATATTTATTTTGTTCCTCATTTTGTATAAAATATTACATAAAATTTAGATTTTTTGTAAAGCTGTTTTATATTTTTTGATATTTACTGAATTTTTAAATAATTATTAAAGTAACTCTAATATAGAATGATCATATCTACTTAAAGCATATTAAAACAGTATCAATAACAAAGCTAATTTATTTGTCTACAAATTATATGGGACTATTGAAATTAAAACAAGATATGCGTATTAATGCAATTTTTATTTCCGAAGAACCTGGTTTATCTAATACATAAAATATATACAAATAAATGTTTTTTTATAAGAAAAATTACAATTTATTATAATATCACAAATATTAATATAAATGCTTTGTTAATGTTTAAAAATATAAAAAAATTTGAAATTTTCGTTTTTTTAATTAGTTGCTGTATTTTTCTAAGAAAATTTCAACAAAAAGTAATAATTTCTTTTTCTAACAAATAAAAAATATCTTTGTTATTAATTAATCCTCTCATATAACAATTATTCACAAATTAATTTCCATTTAATTTTAAAATTTCATTTATTTCATTAAAAAATTTTACTAAATAGAAATAAAAAATTAAGCTGATTTAGTTGAAAAGTAGGAATTATTTTCTTATTTTATCTAATTTTATATTCTAAGTAACATTGGAAATCGATAAAAATTACTATTGAGTAATTTTAAGATTTAATGTTGACGTATAGAAATATTTAAATTCTGAAAATAAATAATGAAATATGAATATTTATATTGAATGAAAAATGTTTATGAAAAAAGTGGAAATTTTTCACAGAAAAACTGTTTTTGGAGAAAATTTAGATTTATCTGCATAATGCTATAAATTAAAGCGTGATGCAGAGAAATATAAATTAAAGGATTCTAAGAAAACACATAAAATTGCAATTAAGGAAATGTAAGTCACATAAAAATTATTTTTCTTATAGATTATCACATAAACACCTATTATTTAAGTTAATATTTATTTATAAATGGTAATAATTTAAATTAATGCTAATTATAATAATTAATTTATAAAATAATATTAAATATTATATACTTAATAGTTTATTTTTATTAATTATTAATTCGTTTATTTTTAATTTAATTTTTAATAAATTTATTTAGTAAATTAATGAAAACTTCGTAAAAGTGTTTTAATCCGATAGATGGCAGCACATTAAATGTAACAAGTACAAAATGTAATCGGTAAAATACTTGTTACTTAAAAAGTAACTGTAATCAGTACTAACCAGGTACAAGAAAAGTAACTAAGTCCCCTCCCTAACTCCAACTAGTACCATTCTCGCCATTCAATATTTTATTAGAGGACGGATATTGAACATTACAGCAGTTTCACCGAGTATAGATCCTCTAAATAATAGTTCTTGAACTATGTCGAATATAACAATAGTCCTTATTTAACATAATTGTTAATTCATAACAATATACTTATTTATGTTCATTATATATTTAATTATGATCCTATATATGTTATTTTGAAAATGACCATATTTAATAATAGTCTTCCAAATGATTTTAAGCTACCTTGGAAACTTGTCTATTTATTGCTTTAGCTGGTTCACAATAGCTTGTCTTTTTGAAGAACGGTCTGTTACTCAGTTACTAAAAATTAATAGAGAACTACTCATTGTTTTAAAAACAACCTTTTATATATTAATGAACACCGCTTTCCGTTAAGATCAGCAAAATGAAGCATCATTTAAAGCCGGTAAAGACAGAGGGGATGACCACATTCACCCTCACTGGGCAGCTGGAGCACCGTAGGTTGGGAATATGTCCATGTTAATTTGTGATGTCGAAAGTCCTTCCGTTGGCGTTGCATGGATGTGGAAAAGAGAGTGTTAGCTCATGAGTGACCTCGTCACTTGACGGTAGTTTAAAATTACGAAGGGTTTAAAATTATAAAGAAATCTTAGTGATGGACCCTTATTAGACTTATATTTGGTAGAAGTTAGGGCTTATATATAATTTGAATATCCACAGCAATTGATAGACGTAATGAAAGTCATTCCTCTGAGATCTGGGAGCAAAGTTGAGCAGGAAACTGATAGTCCACAAAGATTGACTTGCCCGTGCTTCATAGATGTTGTTTTCTGCACCTACCAGAATACTACATATTAACATATGACCCCGCTTGACATTTTCATTTGCAGTACTGCCAGAATAACTGCATATTGAGTGATGTTACAGAATCAATGTTATAACAAGTTTACTCCTAAATGCCAAATCAATATTACTATGAAAATTCATGAACCTAATGTTGCCCTCGGGCATAACAGAAAAACCGTACGTGTTTTGCACACCATTTGAGGTTATTTTCCTTAATAGGTAATATTGGGAGAACAACACGTTTAATTGTAATATAAGTGATCTTTACTGGTTCACTGATTGATCAAGGAAAATAGATTCTCAAGGCTATTTTTCTGTGGCTTATCACCTTAATATTATTACCTTAATTTATCGAGTTTAATAATAAATTTAAAAAAAAAAAACTCGGGAGATATGCTACTGTATAGCAAGTTTAAATACTTGATGTAGTTGTCTCATGCTTAATTTTAGAAAAAAACTACCAGTATTTGAGGATTCTTATTTTTAATGGCTGTCAAACAGCTTTATTAGCAACTAGCTCATTTCAAAATAATTCTAAAATAGTTTTGGAATTCAGGAAACTTTTAAATGAATTGGCAACTAAAAACAAGTTAGTTCTTTTGAGTGCCAGAGACCGTAGGTGTACAAGTTAATGAAAAGCTGACAAGCTTGTAAAACAGGCATCTCTTCTTTAGAAAACTAATCCAGTTGGTGAATAGCCTGTGTGCGACATTAATTTATGAACTATTAAATAAATTATTCTTAAACGGAAAAAAACAGAAGATGAATTAAGTTTGTATGAATCTGCTGCAGAGCGTTTCACAAAATGAGTGATTTAAAAGTCATCTGCGAAAATTGCTTCTGAAATTGATCAAGCAGTTGACCCAGATGGGAGATATAAGCAATTGTGGGATTCATTACTGGACACTATTATTTAAAAAATTTCAGATGATTTGTAATTTTTAGCGATACAATTTATGTAGAAATTATGATAAGAGTGAGGAAACGACACTTCATATTGTATATGATATATGATGCCCTTCCTCTTACTTGATTAACCAATTTAAGTACTCTTGATATTAAAGAATATAACCTCGCTCCACAGTAACCTATCTCAATTCACGAACAAAGTGGGTAACTAACAAATGGAGATTGGTTATTTTAGATTTGGAGATAGGTACAGTGCTTTAGTAGAAGGGGGACTTGACTTTTTCTCTAATTAAGTGGTATGTGATATTGAAATATTACTTGAAATTACATTATTTTAAAAATAATCTATTTGAAAGAAATATGTTCTTTTTTATTTTTATTTATTTATTTATTTTTTTAAATTCATTTTGCGATATTTCGCATCTGCTATATTTCCAAGATAGCAAACGATGGTCCTCAGGATGTTCGGAGAACGTCCTCTTATGTCCATCTGGATGTAAGAGGACGTCAGGTAGGGGTCCAGCGACGTCTTACGGACATTCTCCGCACGTCCCAATGTCCGGAAGTAACACGTACGTAGGTCGTCCCATAGACCTCCGAGACGGACGTGATTTGGCACATATTGGCCGTAATCTGGCACTTATTGGACGTGATTTGGCACATATTTGGACATTCATATAACAGCCATATTAAGCGTGTTTTTAAATTTTAGTATTAAATAATGAGCACTATCATTGTTTTTAAGCAATAATTCAGTAAACTTTTT
>JAPDSC010107384.1:421477-468424 GCA_026290005.1 Latrodectus geometricus
AAAGACTCAGTAATGTTTCTGATCCATTTACACCAACAGATGTTGCAGCAAAAAATTATGTGGACAATCAAGATTTCTTTGCTATATTAGGAGGTCAGGGAGTTTTTGAATGTTCTCCGAATGAATTTAAAGAAGTACAGTTCGATAGAATGAGTTCCAAACTACTAAATGAAAACTTAGCATTGTCATCTAATATGCTAATGAAACTTACAGTACATGTAATACCTCGATCATCTCCATGCTTCTGGTTACAGTACGTTTAGAAATCAACGGCGAAGTTCTTTTTTAGTTGACTTAGAAACAGATAAATTTCAATCGCCAACCTACATTGAATTCGGTTTTAAGAATGATGTTATTAAATTGTTTATATCATGTCAGGAGAGAAGTATAGTAACACCATATTTAAATATCAAAAAAATTCAATTTATTTAGCTCTATAAATTAATGGCTAAACTCAACTCTTTACGCATTAGAACCTATAAGGATTTGAACCAAGAATATCTGATTTCTGATATTGGAGTCCATACTGACAAAATATTAATTCGCTTGGAGAATGGTTCCCTTATTCACATATCTCTGGGCATCTTGAATATGGAAGAGGTAGAAAAATTAAAAGAGAAACAAATAAAGTGTGGATAAGTATATATTTTTTCACATTTAAAGAAATAAAAAATTTTTCTCATATAATAAACACAAAATGGAATTGTTAAATAAATTAAACGCACTTAGTTCATTTGAAGATGGAGCAAAGACTTTCAGGAAAATGAGGGAACTCAACATCCACGAAAAATATCCTGTCACTGAAATTAAGCAGATAACCACAAGATATGGAAATAGAATAGTTGTAGAATTGCCTGATTGTTTTGTATCGCTACCACAAAGATGTGATAAAATGGCGTCCGATTATTTAAAACTTAATGATTTGAAACCTCTTTTCTTTGTGAATTTGGGGAGTAAGAATGTCGGGAAGTCAACCAGCGCAAATGTTTCAATTCGAACAGTAATATTTGATTTTAATAGTTTTAAAATTATTAAAATCTAAAGAAGTTTGTCCAGTTTAGATAAAATTTCACAACCCCTTTTCCGAACATTCTTGTTCTTCTCTTCATGCAATATTTGATGCATTTGAATAACATATTTTAAAATTAGGGAATGAATTTCTTGATATTTCTCAGTTTCTTCTTCTTCTATAAGAATAACTTTTGACACATTCTTGCTAAACTAGTCATTCTATAGTTCACACCCCCGTAGAGTGCTATCATATCACCGATTAAGTCGTAAATATTTTCCATTTCCGTTTATTTATATACTAACGAGTTTTCTTTAAATGAATAAAAAGAGGAAGCGGTTCCAAAATGAGATCAGCTGCGGCCTTGAAAAAGAGCGCTTGAAAGAGAAACGTGTTTTCTTTTCTTTTTCCTGTTACGTCAATAGTTTAAAAAAAACCAACTAACGTAAGAGATTTTAATTCTAACTATCACTGGATGGCAGCACGAACTGGATTCGGAATTTGGTATTGAAAATTTTTCGCCTCGTTTTAATTTCTGAAGTGTTATTGACGATATTTTTCGATCAGACAAAATGCAGTTTCTGATATTTTAAAGATTTTTCACATTCTAAGAGAGAAAGGACTTGTTTAAAGCTATATCTTAGCGTCTTTTTTTATTTCGATGACATGTATATATTAATCAGATGTTCTCTCTCTGTCGGGTTACGATCTCCAGCCTCGGCTTCGTAGCAGCTTTCGCGAATAGTGTAATGCTATTTGCGTTAAGCTCACTTATGGATCAACCACGGAGTGAAACATCACTGGTGGGTTGAGACTTGTGGTCTCTATGTCCATTTAGATGTTGTGTTTGTGTTGTCCTTAATATGTATAAGTTGAGGCCCCGTTGCCGGGTCAGTGATACTGGAATTCCGGTTCTAGAATTCGTAAACAGCTGTTGGAACTGCACTTCTGGTATCACTGACCTGGTGGGCCGTTTTGCTATTTTTTTCAAGATTCTTTTTTCACACATGATAGTAACATCTGAGAAAAAGGGGGTGCTCTCCGAAGCAGGTACCATTCCGGGTCAACGACTTTTTACGTGCGGGTTCAGTTTTTTTATGGTTGGTTCTGACACCATTGTTCTTAAAAAGGGATGGAAAAATTATGGCGGTTTTTCATGCCATTGATTTTTGAAAGAGGGTGTGATTTTAATGGTTGGTTTTTACACCATTATTTTTAAAAGGGGGTAGAAATTTAATGGGTGGGTTGGAGACCATTGTTTTTTAGAAGGGGGTTGGAATTTAATGGGTGGTTTTCACACCATTGATTCCAAAAGTGGGTGGAAATTTAATGGGTGTGCTTTATGGTCTAAACGTCGCTGGTCCAGCTTCGGCAAACACACTACTTAAAGGAAATCTGGCTTGAAACAGACAGTTAAATTTTGATGGCAAAGTATAACCAACTATATAGTTTAGCTTCTTTTTGTAATAAAATAATTGCTGTTTAGTTAAAATGCAATGATTTCAGACAATGAATTGTATTCCTCTTCTTTATTCCTGCATACTGTTTTGTGGAAAAACTTTAATAATAAAAAAAAGGAATAGACACTCAGATGAAAAATATGGGGATAAAGTTAGAATGATATATAAATTTCATGAATTTATTTAAGAAAATATTGTTTACTTAAATAAATTCATGAAATTTATATATCATTCTAAATTTATCCCCATATTTTTCATCTGCCTGTCTATTCCTTTTTTTTATTATTAAATTTAATATCAATGTTAAAGCTAAAACCTGATAAATCAAATTTTTAATAAAATAGGAAAATATAATTATAACTTGGTATTTAAAAAGCTGATGTACTCATGCATAATCATATAAATATAACTGTTAATTTATTCTGCATGCTATAATGTATTCTAAATTTAGGTTCCAAACTTGCTTGAAAAATGGAGATTGGTAATTCCTCGGGCTGCTAACATGAAATAGTTGACTTCTTCAGATGTAGTATGTTATTTGCACTTTTAAGAAGAGACATAGATAATTATTATGTACAAAATTTATCAGATGAAAAATGTAAGTACTTCGTGTTGTATAAAGTTTTTAAAATGTGTAAGTTATTTTTTAATGTTTTGAATATACGTGCATTAGTGATTCAAATTATTTTATTCAAATGATTTGAATTATTTGATTCAAATGATATAGTTATAAGTTATTAGTTTGGGGAAAAAGTTATCCATTATTTTTTCGGTAGACGTCTGTAGTGATCGCTATCTTGTGAGGTATCTATCAAACAATTTCAAATTTATGCTCATTGGAAAGGTGACATTTGACACTAAAATATTCTCTAACGGTTTTTTGTTTGATTAATTCAGTTATGAGTACAAGGTTTTAAAAATAGAAGACAACAAACAGAAAATTCGATAAATTTTAGTTTTTCTTTTATAATGGCGAAAATGATAACCAGGTGGCTAAAATTGTGAAAGGTGTTTATCGTCCTATATTTGACTGTAACAACCAGTTACTCACAATTTTGGTTTCGTCAATTCCGTTTGGGTATTTGGATGCTAAAGATGCACCTCGCATGGATACAACATCGTCGAGAATGTCTATAAAATATCAAAAATTATCAAACTAGACAGCATGTCAGCAGTCGTAGCTTCGCACAAGACCTAAAAATCTACATGAAAACTGTTTTAAACCTTTTTACAAAGTGAATCTGAAAGAAGTTACAAAAAGTTCACATAAAAATAATGGATTTCTTTTTCCGCAACCTGATATTTTTCTGGTTAAGTTGCAAGAAAGGCTTTTTTTTTTCTTTTGCCTCAATAAACATTTAGTTGTCCTTGTAAAATTATGAATTATCAAATATGTATTTGGAAATAATTAGATATGTGAACTTATAAGTTATATAATTATCTTCCATGTATTCATAATAATTATTAAACTTTTACAACTTTACAAGTATGCTAAGTGATACCTATTCATTAAAGATATTGAATAGTATATCTTTTTATCTGCATGTTTTATTTTATAATTTGATAATTATTGTATTCTGAGGTATTTATATTTTTATGTGCTTATAAATGCTAAAAATTTAAAACCATTTCAAAAATATGCATGATTTATTTAAGGAAATGTTTATTATAGTTTTTATTTTTATTGTATTTCTGTTCGTGTTTAATATGATCTTGAGTAACAAATTGTACTCATATTTTAGTATTTGCATTGAATTTGATTTTGCTAATTTTAATTTGTATTAAATTTCTTTAATTATTCCTTTTTTATGTATGGCTTATATTTTTTTGTTATTTAATCAAGTAATTTTTATTTTCTTTTTGCAGAATCCAACTCAACTCATTGTTAAGCAGAAATTGATACACCATGCAATAGTGAATGAAGTCTTCCTGACAAACATTCACAACTTGACAATGTTATATGCATTGAACCCTATATCCCATTTAACTAAATGCCCTATTTTTCATGAGTTACTGTAATTTTTAAAAAGTGACTCGGTGAAGTAGGATATTTGGTTTGTAATTCATATAGAATGAAGAAAAAATTTAGTTTGTGTTTTATGTTATTGCTTTCTTTTTAAAGAAATATAAATTTAGATTTTAATATATCATTCAAGAAAAATAATGAAAAATAGGGAAGCTTATTGTAATTGATGTATTGTCTTTTTAAACTTTTTTCAGAAAAATACTTCCAGGATCTATATTTAAATTGTTCTTGCATGCAATTTTAAGAAATGCTATATTTAGATAATTATTTAATAACATAACACAGTTATTGATTATAAGAAATTACTTTGAAGAATATTTAATTTTCAATGGCATAAAAGTTAATTTCAATAAAATGCAATTACATAGCAAAATATTTTTATAGCTCTAACTAAGAATAAAAGAATTTAAGTTTAAAATAACAAAAAAATTTAATATTAAAATTATTTTCTATAAAAATCATTAGAATAATTAGATATGTAAAACATAAATATATAATTGATTCAAATGTGATTAATTTTAATATTATAACTACATTTGTATAAAAATATATTAAAAGATAATTATAGGGTTTGATTTCTAATTCAAAGATATTGAATTTTAAATTCATTATTCTATAATAATATAAAATTCAATATCTTTGAAATCTAAATTCTAAAATTACAATTAATGGTAAAACATTAAAATAATGTATCAATCAAAATGTTTTTCAGCTCTATAAACTATCTATTATGTAATTAAATTTAGAGAAATTTAAAATAAATAATCGAGGTAAGACATCAAAAAAGAAATATAACAATTCAAATAATATTGGAAATATATGCAATGAATTTGTTGAATTAAACTGTTCATTATTCACAAAAATGAAAGTAAAATTGGTTCTATTCTACATAACACCTAATAATAAAATGTTAGATTTTGTATTTCCCTTATCATTTTTTTTACTATAATGAATTACAGATTAATAATCAATGCATTTGTTATGTAAATTCAACTGTTTCATATTACTTGCAATTTCATTTAATTAATTTAAAAGGATTTTTATTCCCTTAGAGATCAATGTATTGCCCAGTACGAAAGTGATAGAATGCATCGGTCGCGCCATATAGCGGCATTTCAAATTTCGTCGTGCCATTATTTTCGGGAACATGTTTGTCTTAAATATTGATCTGTGGTTTTTGTACAAAAAATTCATTGCATTTATTACCAACATTATTTGAATTGTTATATTTCTTTTTTTATGTTCTACTTCGATTATTTAATGTAAATTTCTCTAAATTTAACCACATAATTGATAGTTTATAGAGCTGAAAGACATTTTGATACACACTTTATTTTAATGCATTTTACCAATAATTGTAATTTTAGTATTTAAATTTCATAGAAGTTGAATTTCAAATTGTTTTTCAATAATTCATTTAAAATTAAATACCTTATATTAAAAGACAATTAGAGGATTTACTTTTCCGTTTTTTTATATAAATGTAGTTATAATATTAAAATTAATTTTATTTCATTCCATTATATATATATATATTTTTTTACATCCCACACAACCAGGTACATCTAATGGACGTCTATGAAAGGTCCACCATATCCAGCGGATGTTATGGATGATAAATAGACATCTAATGGACGTCCATGAAAGTGCTATTCTGTGGATGTTTCCTGGTCGACCACTATGGATGTCTAATAGACGTTCATGAGATATCAACTTATGGACATCAATTCATGGATATGTGTGGATTAAAAATGGACGTCTACTGGACGTTCGTTGTGGACGTAATCTAGATATTTATCGTAACTTGCAAAAATTAACAATTTAGCAGTAATTGTAGATGGATTATGAATATCTATCTAAATTTATTAAGTAAATTAACATATATATTATTTTTAAAAATCCTTTAGGTATGATTTATAATTGTAATATAATGATATTTCCGCGTTAATTAATTTACTAATATATTTGAAGTGAAGAAAATTATTTTACAAACTTCGAATTATGATGGGAGTTTTTGCATTGCATTAATTGTTGCTTTCTTCCAATTTTATATAAGTATTCATTTATTTGATTATAATAGTGATTACATAATGAACTTTGAGCACAGAAATTGTAAAAAAAAAGATTTTAATGTGAAAATGCTTGTTGAATAGCAATTTTTTATTGAGGATTGAATTCTTTTATATTCTTTATAAACAACATATTTTTTTTAAATCAAGGAAACCTGTGAAAGATAATTTTTTTTTTTTGGATTAGATCCATGAATTTTATTAGATAAGTTTGCTGAAGGCCTAAATAAAAGTTATTAAGTTTTGTTGACGAATAAATAAATTTTGTGAAAGAATTCTAATTTTATTCTTGATAGTTCCATAAATTACAAGTGAAAGATATTTTATTATAAATATTGTCTGTACACATTATCTTATAATTTATGCCTTTATTATAAATAGTTTGATTAATTTAACAGTTTGTCATAAAATATTTTTAACTTATAAAAACAACATATTTTTAAAAACAGTTATGAAATAAAAGTGAATGAATAGAAAATTTGGCAAATTGATTAGATAGTATGTAAAATTTTTCCATTTATTTCTTAAAACTTATATGCTAAAACTTAATACTACTCAAAAAGAATATATTTATTTAGCATACACATGCAATTTTCTTGTAAATTATTGTATTTTATATTTTGATGAAACTTATTGTGCTTTGTTGATGTCAAATATTTCAAGAACAATATATTTTAAATAATTAATATTGTGTATTACACATAATTTAAAATTGTTTAAAAAATTTATATTTTATATATTTTGATAGTGTAGCATTTTTAAACTGAAAAATAGTATTTTCAAAAAAAAATTATTTTTAATCTCAAACTATATAATAGAAAAGATTAGGGTTTTGCATTTAATACTTAATAAAGGTATTTTATATGGGTAATCTATTAATTTATTTTTTTAAAATGAGGTGCAATTTAAATTAATTCATCTGAAAAATTTCCTATGACAAAAAATTAAATTATAACAATAAAATTTATTCTTGTAATTTTTATGTTAAACTTTTTAAATAAATTAAAAATTTTTGTTTTGAAAATTAAGTACAGTTAATATTTATTTAGCCAATTCAGTTAAATAAGAAAATTTTAATAAGTTATCGAAATATTTGGAACTGAACAAAAATATGGCCATTCATAAAAAAAATGATAGATGATTGGAAACTCATGCGCATTCTGTTATGCAAGATTTATGGAATCACATTTGATGTGCTGTGACGTCATATCCAAAAACGTCCATTAGTGGTTATCCATTAGACGTTTAATGGATGTCTTCTGGACGGTCAGTGGATAGCCTACTGGATTATTTATTGACGTCCAGTGGATGTCTACTGCACAACGGTGGATCATCCATATAACATCTAGAGGACGTCCAGTAGACGTTCTTGTGTTGTGTGGGATTTAAATTAAATTATTCTAGTGATTTTTTTAGATTATATAGATTTTTGATTTAATTTTTAATTTTTTGTTATTTTAATTTTTAATTCTTTTATTCTTAGTTAAAACAATTAAAAAATTTTGCTTTGTAGTTGCATTTTATTGTAATTAATTTTTTATGCCATTGAAAATTAAATATTCTTCAGAGTAATTTCTTATAACCAACAACTTTGTTATCTCTTAAAATAATTATTTAAATATAGCATTTCTTAAAATTATATGTAGAATTATTTAAATTTAGATTCTAGAAGTATTGTTCTGAAAAACATCAGCTATAATAAGCTTTTCAATTTTTCATTATTTTTTCTGACTGCTACAATAAAATTTAAATTTATATTTCTTTAAAAAGAAAGCAATAACATAAAGCCCAAACAAATTTTTTGCTTCATTTTATATTAATAACAAACCAAATATCCTACTTCACTGAGTCACTTTTTAAAAATAGTAGTAATTCATGAAAAATAGGGTATTTATTTAAATCGATATAAGGTTCAATGCATCCAACAAAGTCAAGTTATGAATGTTTGTGATGAAGACTATGAATGTTTGTCGTGAAGACTTCATTCACTATTGAATTGTATATCAATTTCTGCTTAACAATGAGTTGTATTATATTATGCTAAAAGAAGATAATTAATTACTTGATTAAATAACAAAAAGTACATATACATACATAAAAAAGGAATAATTTAAAAATTATTCCTTTTTTATGTATGTAATAAATAAATTTTTATGTATCTAATAAAATAAAATTTGCAAGATCAAATACATTGCAAATACAAAAAAAATACAGGTATATGTTAAATTTGTTATTTAAGATCAAATTAATTATGAATATAAATATATAATGGAAATAAAATATTTCCTTAAATAAATTATGCATTTATTTGAAATGATTTAAATTTTTAGGCTTTATGAGCGTATAAAAATATAAATACTTCAAAGTACACTAATTATCAAATAATAAAATAAAACATGCAGATGAAAAAATATACTATTCAATATTTTTAATGTATAGTAGAACTTAGCATCCTTGTAAAGTTGTAAAAAATTAATAATTATTATGAATACATGGAAAATAATTATATAATTTACAAATACACATATCTAGTTATTTCGAAATACAAATATGATAAATGACAATTTTACAAAGGCAGCTAAATATCGATCCAGGTACATGCCAGAAACACACACACCCACACTCAAATGCAATTCAACATTTTCATGCACACATATAATTTTAATTTATAATATAACATAGTACAAAAAGCGTAGATTAAGAATTAAGTAGTTTTTACAATAAAAAAGAATAAATGATCAAATTAAAAAAATTTATATTAAAAATATTTTAAGTTTATAATGACATGTTATTATAAAATAATTAGGCACAAATTCCTTGGACAACAAACAATTAAAAAAGAATACATACTTAATATTATAGATTTTTATAATTACATTATAACAAGATGAAACTATTTTCAAAGCTGTTACACTAGAATTCATGATATCAATCAATTGATTTACATGTTCCATCTTTACAGAGCAAGTTTTGATCCTAAATCAAGAATACATTATAACAAACAGAATAAATTAATACAGCTAAATTGTGATTATGCATGAATATATCAGCTTTTTAAATGCCAAGTTATAATTATTTTTTCCTACTTTATTTAAATCGGTGACAAGCAATTTTTTCTGATTTTAGCTTTAATATTGATATTAAATACACTTTAATTTAATAAAAAAATATGCAGGTTATTAAGTAATATGGGTGTAAAGTTAGATTGATATATAAATTTCATGAATTACTTAGAAGTAGATATTTAAAATTTTCCACAATACGGTATGCAGAAAGAAAGAAGAGAAAATTAACTATTTGAAATCGTTGCATTTTAACTAACCATCAATTACTGAATTAGAAAATGAGTTTAACTCGTTAATTTATTATACTTTGCTATGAAAATTTAATCTCCGATTTCATGCCAGATTGATTATAATAATACAGATAAATAGATTTTGTTCATTTTATAACATAAACTAACTTATTAAGATAAAAATTATTTATTGAAAATAGAAGTAGGTGAAGTATATTTTGCATATTTTCTTTGCTGACAATACCTTTTGTGCATAAAACAAATTTGGTAGTTTTCCCCCATTCTTCTTTCTTAGATCAATATCCAATTTATAGCTATTTTTACAACAAGGACAAAAGCTTAAATTAGGTATCTTAGAACAATTAAAATATGTGGAATTCACAAAAACAAAATTATGAACTTCAAAATGCTATACATTGCAATGTAAACAAAATCGCTTCTACACACTTGAGATGCTTTTATTGCCTTCTAATGTTCAAAATGTTCGGGAAAGTCAATTCAAGATGGCAGGTCATTTTTTGAAGCCTCCAGGCAGGAAGTCATTGGTCATTGAAGTCTTGGTCGTTGTGATAATCTCAGATTGCATCAATCAATCAATAAGTCAATCAATCGACCAAGCCTAGATATCTCATGTTTGTCATTACTCTAGTTCTTGTAACCACATTTGTATTTACAATAGCTAAGCTATCGTTAATTTTATTAACAGATAACTTCAAATATCGTCATTATAACTGAATTTAAGTAGTATATTATGTTTGGATTTTCTTTGATTGAATTCTGTATAATCTGAGATGGAAGCTAGTATATTAAAATCATCAGATCATTATTTAACTAGCTAAACAACGTAATGATAAAAAAAATGAGCTGTATTTAAAACTACAAAATAATCTAATATTATTTATAAAGGAACTTAATATTGAGATTGAATTTGAAATTCATTTTTTAATCTTTCTACTGTCATTTTAAACTTGTTTGTTAAATTTCAATTTTACATTTGTGCAAATGTAAGTTTAGCGTTTTTGTGATTTTACACTTCGTGTAAAATGTCGCAATATCCTTCTCAGGTTTTATCGGACTTTTTTAAAAGTGCTAGATTATATTCTAATCCTGATGCTAAAATTTCTAAAGAAGCATCTGAATCAGTTGGTGCTAGAACTTCTGATAGTCATTCAAGTCAAGTATGTAAACGATTTACATTTAAACTGTTAACATTTTAGCTGTATTAAAGTGATTTATTCTTTTTCAAATTCTAGATGAGCGAGATAATTGATTTTTTGTAATATTAATGCATCTGTTGAAATATGTTTTTATAGTTAATTTCTAAATAATTTATACACATTAGGATAATATTATAAAATGTCTATTGTTTATATACTGTTAACTAACAAATGTGTGTATTAAAATTGGTTATTCCTGTTGGAAATTTTCTGTTAATATTTCTTTTTATTGCTTCTCACTGTCATTCACAATCAAAATTTTATTAAACAGTATATTTTTTCACTGCAGAACAATGTTGTCAAGTTTACAAAATTACTCTATAATGTCAATATCATTAGTATTGAAAATTAAAGATAAAATAAATTCTTCCAAGATCTGTTATTTTTATGTTGTTAAAAATCCAAGTTGCCATAAGAATGAAAAAAATCTCATAATAGTTATCAAAAATTTAATTTGGGTTATAGAAATGACAAATGTATCCTAACTTTTAGGGCTATATAACCATTCATTTTTTAATTTAGTTGTGTGTTTGAATTGAGTTTTCTTTTACACATTTTATGTTCTCAAGTTTTTCATAATTTGTCATATTAGATAATAAATTTTTTGATGAATTGACTAAGGTGAAGTTAATTTAGCTTCTATTTTTAACTTTAATGAATTTTGGATATTTTAAAAGATCTAATTACTGGTGATGTTTTTCACATTTCTTTGGAAAATAAGCTACTAATGTGATTCTATAACTAAATTCAAGAAAAAATATTAAATCATAACTGCAACAAGAAAAATGAAAATATTCTGGGGAACTAGTTTGGTTTTCCAGTAAGCATTGTATTTTTTATAACTGCTATAGGCATAATAGATGATCTAACTTGCAAAAATGGCTTGGATATTGAAGAAACTTTTTATATATTCTTTGAAGACTTTCACTAATAGATTTAAACATTGTAATCAGCATTATGTAAATTTTATATCCTTACATTGTATTTTTGTTGATAACTGTTGGACTTTGCATCAATTATTGATTTGTTTACTTAATTGTTCTAGTGTTGAACTGTTAATTGGATATTGAAGAAACTCTATAGATCCTCTGAATATATTAACTTTCCGCTATAGATTTGAACATTGTAATCAATATTATGTAAATTTTGAATTATTACATTCTGTTGTTGATAACTGTTGAATTTTGCTTCAATCACTGATCACTCTAATTATTCTTTTAATATTTAAATTAGAACTTTAGACTTATAAATAAATAGTAGTTGTATATAATATATAAATAGTAGCTTAATTAAGTTAACATTTGAAAATATTAACAAAATATTTTCTTATTTTACTTAAATAAGAAAGTTGTCAGATTCAGTTTCACAAATTATAGCTTGTATTTAAAAAAATTAAAGTAAACTTAGGTCATATTTATTTATCTTAAAACTACATTTAACCCAAATGTATCCACAAATAATATTTCTAAATTTAGTATTATATATAAATAATATTTGTATATATTATAAATATATTATATATATATATATATTATAAATAATATTTGTATAAAAATTTAAATAAGTTCAAATTAATTAATAACATCTCTAGTTTTAATAGCAATGTTTTCCATACATTTTTAGATTTGAAAATATGTATTTTATTTTAAAATGATTTTTTTATTCATTATTTCAAACTTCAATTACCTCTAAAATTTTTCTACCTTTGGAGTAGTGAGAGTTGATTTGAAATATGAAAAAATATTTGTTCTATGAAAAGCCACTATAACTAGAAGCCATAGAAATACTGCCACTATAACTAGAAGCCATAGAAATAATTTAGAGTTTAAAGTAAACATGATTTAATTTAAAATTGTCCCTACTAACAGTTGCTTTGGTCTTATCTGAGTGGTTAAGCAATTAGAGCTTTGCCCAAGTATAAATACTCAACACTGGTTGTTTAAAATCTGTTATCTGCCCAAGGTGGAATTAATCTCCATGATTTACCATTAGCTTTGAAAAAACTATGGTGATTCTAAAATGGAAGTAGGCTAAACAAAACCAGTGATTTTGACACAGCATAGGGGATAGCCTAATAACTTCAACCTGTTATTAGGCATTATAATATCCACCATATAAGTTGTCTTTTTTGGAAGGACTTGTATAAATTGTGAGCTTATTGTTAAGCATTGACTGAAATCGAAACCAATGACTTTGATACCAGGTAGTTAGTACCTTAACAGCCTAAATATGTGTAAAATATTCTAGCATGTACCATGTAATTGCTTTTTGGGAGTACATTTCTGAAATAATGAGCTGCATTCATATGTCACCAGGGAAAAGATCTAGAAAACTCTTAAGCACACATCCCAAAAAATGTGCATGCAGGAGACAAAAACATATCATCCAATTTTTGTTCTTCAACAGTGACTGGAATCAAACCCTGAACCATACATTTGAAGAGGGCTATCATATTTCTATGATAGCCTCAGAGAGCTTTTAAAATCAACAGTGTAAGGAAACATCTGTACAGTGTTTCAAACTTGAAAAACATTTGAAATAAATACAGTGTTGTGTTAAGCATAAGATACAGTTTTTGTCCAACTGACTCTGGTCAGATAAAATTCTCAATAAAAGTGCTTTAAGCTAGAGCAGAATGGTTCACAGTTAATTTATACTTAAATTGAGTGTTATAGGTTACATATTCTAATCATTATAATTTGGCTATCTATCCACAAAATTTGTATTTCAACTTTTGGATATATTTATTCTGTATGGCTAGACCATAACTGTGACAAATTGCACGATTCATTATTAAAATTGTGCAAAATTATCAAAAATACTATTGGATAAGTAGCATCAGCATTCAATTACATTTTCCACCATAATTATAGAAAATGTGTATTATTAGGAGTTTTTTGTTGATGAAGACAGTCAAAATGAAATTAACTACTTTAGGATTTTCGTATTGAATGTAAATTTTTATTTGAAATTCTATGTAATTTTATGTGTTATATAAATTTGTTTTATAAATTCATATAAAATTTTTTCTTATAAATCTTTCGTGAAAAGTGCCAAATTTGACACTTTTCATTTTTATAATCCTCTTAATAAATATGCAGTCTATTAATTTTTAATGTTATTTCAATGTTATACACTTATTTCATATCAGGCATTTCAAAATGCTCTTTGTAAACAGTTTTATAATGAAGTTAAATATCTTTTTTTAATGTTTTACAGGTTAATCTGAATAAATCTGGATCTAATTATCTTAGTGAAAATATTGTTAAATTACCTAATTTTCCTGGTGATTCAAAGTCATCATCTTTATCCAGATTATCTAATAAAAAAAATATTAATGCTGATCTTTATGCCCAAGCACTTGCTGCAAAATCAAACCTTGGGTTATTGGATAATAGGTCAAGCTCAGCTTTGGAAGCATTACGCTCTTATGGCTCAGTGTCTTGTACATCACCAATTCCTGTTCAAGTTAGTGATAATCAGACATTTCATTCCCATTCTGAAGCATCAGAATTCAATTTACATCAGCCTTCAATGCCTTTAGATCGAAAACACTGTTCATCATCTGAATTGACATATAAGTTGCCTTTAAATAAAAAAGTTTCTTACACATCAAATATTTCAAATACTAGTCCATGTATTGGTGTGAAACCGCTTATAGATTTAAACCTTCAATCTATTGATGATGAAGATGAGTTTTTATATGGAGGTTCAAATGATAACCGTGTTCCATCAATTTCAGATAGAATTGAAAATTCAAAAAAGAGTACTGGTAATAGTAATTGGAGTGATGACGAAGATAAAATTGATACAGATAAGCAAATTTTTGATAAAAAGGGCTCAAAGGATATCAGTGAAATGAAAATAATAGAGATGAAATTAAATCCAAGTGCTTGGAAAGATCCTGCTGCTTGGAGTGATGATACTTCACAAAAGAAATCTCTAAAATCAAGCTTGAAAAAAATTTCTTCTGTATATAGTAAGGATGATAAGCAAGCCATTGAAAAAAATAATGAAGTAATTTCAATTAGTCATAGTAAGCAGTCATTATGTAATTCCGAAAAATCCTGTTCTATATCACTTATGTCTTCTGATTTTCAAACATCTAAAGAATATTCAAAAAAGAGGAGCATCCGTGAAAATTCTTATGTTCCAACTAAATTTATTCCATCTGTTGCACAGAAAGAATATCCTCTTCCAATAAAATCATTTGATGGTGGTTATAATCAGTCAGAAGTGAAGTTTCATGAATCTCCATATCATTTAAAAAATAGTGCCAATCAGCTAAAAGCATCTTCAAATGAAACTTCTAATATTCTAATTAATGATAATTTTACTTTAAACAGTGTTCAATTATCTCATTTTACAGAAGCAAAAGGGCGAATATCTCCTAGAAAAATGGTGATGTCTGAAGAATATCCTAAACTTCAAATTAATATAGGATCTGAAAATAAAGTAGCTAACAAGAGAGCTGCAAGTATTAAAAACATTTTTGATGATGTTCTCTCACCTGAATCAAATTCTTTAAATCCTTTAATAGTTGAAAAACAGTCTGAAACAAAAGATGTTTGTCACATTCCTTGGAAAAATTGTAATTATGATGAATTAAAGTTTAGTAATCCATCTACTTTGCAATCAGCAGAACAAATGTCAATTCCCAGGCGATATGCCAATGTAGAGTTAAAGAATAAAGTGGAAGGATATTTAAAAAGACCACGAAAAAATATCAAGAAAATTTGTAGAGAAAGAAGTTATTCACCTAGTCCTAAAACTTCTCGTCTTGATTCTAGTTGTTATAAAAAATCCAGATATTCACCCACTAGACATCGATCTCCTGAGAGAAACATGCACTATAAATATCGAGAAAGAAGTCCTAGATATTCATCCCGTGATCATAGTACTAGATATTCTCGTGGAAGTCCAAAAAGGCGGTCATATGAAAGAAGTCCTGAGTGTCATTCTCGAAATAGAAGTCCTACAAAACGCTCTCGAGACAGAAGTCCTGGAAACCGTTCTCGTAAGAGGCATGCCAGAAGACATTCCAGGAGTCCAAAATTTTATGACCAACATTCTAATTCCAGAAGCCCCATACTCCAATGGGAACGTAGTTCTTATAAGTATTCTCACAGTGAAAGAAAATCAAGGTATTCCATGGAAAGTATTACTAGTGAGTCCTCAACTACAAATTCTGAAAAAAATAGCTTAGAAAATATATCTGTTATTTCTATGAGTAGTTCTGAAAGTCCTGTAAGGAAACAGAGTTCAACAAAAGATCAAAGTATAAGTGAAGCATCTAAGGTAATACCAATTACAAGTAGAGTATCTGATCTATCTGAGAAGAAAAACATTTCATTATTGAATGAAGTTACTAATTTAACTGCTCCTGAGGTTACAAGAACTGCTAATTTAGCTTCACAGGAACCAAATATAAAAAAAGTCAATGACCCTATAAAAGCTTTAAATATTACTGAAAGTTTTCAGGGAAGAGATGAAAAACAAGTTGAGGAAGCAATTGAAATATTTGAAACATGGCAAAAACAAAAACTGTTAAATGAGTTAGTTGAAAGAACCCAACAATCATATCCTCAACCTACTTCGCCTAGCGACACTTTAACTCAATCTCCATGTACTTTTTTGGAATCTGTTTCTTCTGTTCTTTCATTTCCTCCTCAAAATATTTCACAGCCAGGAAATACAGTTATTAACAATTCTTATTTTCCATCAGTTAATCAATCATCACAACAAATAAATCCTGTTAAGCATACAGATAGAATGTGTAGTTTAAAAAATGTTCCAGTTGCGGCACATGCTTCTTTTTATACTTCAGATAAAGAAATAGAATCCGATAAAATCAACCTAATTAAACCTATTCACAATTCTCCTAGACATACTGATAAACCTGATTCATTAATTAAAGTGGTTAAATCTACTTCTAATTTTCGAACATTAAAATCAAATATTGATTCACCAGTTTCAAATCGTCAATTAATATCTTTACCAAATAAAATACCTGATAATAAGGAAAAGATTACTGCACAAAATGAAGAAAAAGATTATGAAGTTTTAGTAAAAAAATTCAAGCAAAATTTATGTGACAGATATGTTTTGCAGAAAAGTTTAAAGAATACATCAGCTGATACATCAGCACTTCGTAGTTTATTGGCTGATATTGAAAAGAAAAGTACAAAAAATAATTCTGAAAAACAGATCATATTAAAGTGCCGGAGTTTGATTGATAAGGCCCAAGAAGAATTGAAAACAATAATAGATAATGGTAAAGCTGCAAAATTACACGAATCTTCTTTAATTATGAAACTGAATGTTGAAGATGTTAAGAAGATACAAAAAGAATTTGAGGCACAGGTTGGTGATGATATCATTTAGTTTTACATTTTTTCCTTTTAATTCTTTTCAGCATTTTGTAAAACCAACATATCATAAATATTGAATATGTATATCACATTAGTTCTGATCTATTCTAGTTTTATGAATTGTTAAGGTTTAATTTTTATTTAAGTATTTATAAATATCTTAGTGTTATCAATTTAATTCTCATGTAAATTTCTTTTGCTTTTTTTCTGGAAATTGCAATGTTTTGTTTTTGAGAGTTCATTTTTAATTGTAATTTTTAGTAGCATTTTTATACTAAAATCAATATTGATTCAAATTTAGTAATTCTGAAGCAATATATAAAAAAATTTAGTCATAGAATAGAATATTTGAATTAGGAAAAAATAAGTGATTCAGTTAATTGTGTTTTAATTATATATTTTTAATGTATGTGTTTTTTATTTTTAGGTAGTAGAAGGAAAAATAAAGCATTCTCTATTTTCAAACGATAATATCAAATATTCTTGTTTTGATTCAGGCCATCATTGGTGTGATTCTTGTAGCAAAGAATTTAAATCTGTCAATAATTTATTAGTTCATCTATATAGTACTGAACATTTACAGGTGAGAATATCATCATTATTTGGCATGTGTGAGAGTTTTCATACCTCACCCTTTTTTTTAAATGTGACTGAAAATTAGTCATAAGTTATTAAATTTATTAGTAACATTTCAAAATTATTAAAATCTGATTAGAAAATTTGCAGTTTTTAATAAAAAAAAGAGTTATTCTAAACACATAAAAATCATACCCATAATATTATTGTAATATTGTTTGACATTAATTTGACATTATTTGATGTTAAAAAATTAGTGTTTATTGTTTGCAGTTTTAAAAATTTTTGTTCATCAGTTGCATTTTACGGAAAGGTTAATCCTTATTCTTTAAGTTGTCTATTGGTATTAAGGATAAATTTAAGGATTATTAATATTTCATATACATTTAAGTGTTTGAAATTATATATTTTATTTATATCTCTTATTTAAGAAGGATACATTTAAATCGGAAAATAAAATTTGAAAGATAACCCCTGACTTTTATTTATAATCTTAAAATAACAAAATTTTTTATGAACTGGAATTAGGGCACACCTGCCATATAATCCATTATGTAAATTTTTAAATTTTTTTGGCCAAAGAAATTAGTTATTTCCTGGGGGGGGGGGGCAATAAAAAGCTTACACATCTAAATAATAATTCTAAACCTGATAAATAAAAATCATAAATTTATTTTTGAGATATTTGGATTTTAAAAAAGAAAATATAAAATCATTAATTTCATAAATGTAAATAAAAACTAAGAAAAATATAGGATCAAAAATGTAAATACGAATTCTAAGAAATATAGGAATGTGAATTCTAAAGTAAGCATAGGAACATTTGAAAAAAAATAATAATATATATAAATTATAAAATACAATTTAAATGTACCTATTTATTAAAAAAATATAGGAACAACATTTTTTCAAATGTAAATATAAATTATAAAATGTACATTAAATTAACAACTAATCAAAAAAGTTTTATTTTAATAATATAAACAACTACTTTAACAATTAACACGGAATGAATAAAAAAAAATTATTTAAAATAATGAAAAATTACAACTTGGAATTTAAGTTTCCCAAAGGCCAATATATCTGCAGAACACATTAAAAAAATTCATACAAACTATCCTTCTTAATAAAATACAAAGAATACACAGAAATAAAATCTTCTTTTATATTTTCTTATTTCCACTCATGCATTGGATCAGAAGTTTCTCCAGTTCATATAACAAACTTGTATATTTTAAAAGCGTATATTGGAATTTTTTTTATTAAAACTTATCAAAAGATTGATTGTTTTTCTCCCTGTAATGTATTTTTTGATTGATGTAGAAAAAAGTGATTAAAAATTAATTTTTTTAAGTTGATTCTTTTAATATGAAAAATTATAGAATAATTTCTGTATTGTTTTAATTTTGACGAATTCTAATCTTTAATATCTTAATTTAATATCTTTTTTTTTTTTTGTTTGGAAGTGAAGTCAACATTTACACTTGTCATGCATCATAGATAATAATAATCTAATGAAAGGGAATGAAATTCCATGCATGCTTGCTATAAAAAACATTTTTCTAGAAGCGTACCATTCATTTGTAATTAAGGAATACAAATTTGTCAGTGATTTTGTGCCATAGATTTTTCTAGAAAAGCATTAATCTTTATGTGCTGCTCAAATTGTCAAACATTTATCCAATGTATCCTTTTCATTATTTTTGATGGCATGCAGTTGAAAAGGAATTTTTTGAATTAATGTTA
Organism: Latrodectus geometricus; assembly: GCA_026290005.1. Taxonomy (NCBI): domain Eukaryota; kingdom Metazoa; phylum Arthropoda; class Arachnida; order Araneae; family Theridiidae; genus Latrodectus; species Latrodectus geometricus. The sequence goes on from JAPDSC010107384.1 coordinate 441,247, forward strand.
TTAAACACCAGTATTTTTATACAGAAAAATGAATTTTATTTTGCCATGTATTTAATTTATTTTACTGAATTATTTTATTGTTATGATTAGAATTATCAAGTTTTATGCATTGGACAGCATAAATTTTATGCATTAACTAGGTTTTACATTTTTATTGATGATGCCATGGAATAATTTAGGTATTTCTGTTAGCAAAGCATTAGTGCTAATTTTAAAATTTTTTACTTAAAAAAAAAAAAAAAAATTAGCATGTGATAAATGTTTGTCTCTTTAAGAAGCTTTATTGCAAGTGCCTACTTTATGTACTGTCTTTTTGTACTTACTCTCTTTTGTAGAAAAAAAGGGTATACAAAATAATTTTTATTCTATTCATAATCTCCTTATGGCAGAATAATATTCTCCTCTTGTCAGAATTCAAGTCAATCTAGAAGTTGAATTGTTAGCAATCTGGCCTTTCATTTAGCTGCATGTCACTGTTGCCATGAATGTGTTAGAGAGTCAGTTTTTGTCATGACCATTTGATGACTGATGTATACTGATGTATTACATAATGATGACTGATTATGTAGGTTAAAAATTGAAAATGAAAAATCAGATTGATTCTTTATCATTTCAAATTAATGACATTAAAAGAATAGGCAGTATTTACAAATGAGCTATAATTCTCTATTTCATTTTGAATTAATAAAAAATGTAATTTATAACAATACAAATTGTTAATGTCTTTTAAGCATAGTGAAACAAAATCAAAATGAGTTTAGTAAATTTGCTTAGCGTGAAAACTAAATGACTGAGTTTATTATTATTAAGACAAAAAAGAATCACTGTTACACCACTAAAACTTTTCCTACATATAAAATTTTAAACAAGACAATTTTTATGGAAGATTTTTTAAATTTAAACCTAATATTTTTATTTCACTAAATAATGAATTTGTGTTTTCAAATTGACTTCTTAACTTACCATAATAAGCTTGTAATTTAATTACCCTCAGTAAACTTTTTTTTATGACAAATAGGTTAAAATATTCCTATAAATAGCAATTTGATTTTATTGTGACAAGCAAAATACTTTCTTACAAGAATAATCTTTAAATGCGCATGAGAGATTGCATTCTAGATTCTATGAATTCATTTAAAATTTTAATTTATAAATTTATTAAAAATATGAAACTAATTATAAGCAATAGATTAATTAGCCAAATAATAAGCAATTAATTTAAAAATCATCTATGAAAATTCATATCCTTAGATATGCCTAGCACAAAAAACTTTCTCTAACATTTTTCTAAAATTTGATAGTAAGTAAGTTTCTGAAAGTTGGCAAATAAGTAGATAACATTTCAATAATTGGGAATTGCTTATGAAATACATATTGATAGAGAAAAGCATTTTCTTATAATAGTAAATCAATTTATTTTCAATACAAATAGTATAAATTATAAAGAAAAAAAAATTTCTTTTATTCATACATAAGTATTCTCCTAAAAATTACAAAATTGAATAATTTTTTTTAATGTTTTTGAAACTGCTGTTAATTGTTCCAGTAGGTGACTAAGATTTAACATATATTATTAGAAATATTATAAAATATATCTATTATATATATATATATATATATATATATATATATATATATATATATTATAATACATATCAATCAATCTTCTCATTTTTCGACTATTTGAAACTGTATTGTTTAATATGCTCCAAATTATTAATCAAATTTAAATAAGCATTCATCTGTAAAATCTTACCCATGAACAAAGATGTTTGCTGATCCCAGAAAGCTTATATATATAAAATCTATCTATAGATAGATATAGATCAGATCAAGTAGTGTGTCGCTTTCTAATTTAGCTTGCATTGTTCACTTGTCATTTACAGAGTTACATTTCAACTGATATTCAATGTTTAATTCGTATTTTGTGCAATATTTAAAAAGTTTGCTGTCGTGAATTATTGTTATTAAATTATATTTTTGGAATATTTTTAGATATTGAAAATTACTTGTTTAACATACCTTGGCTGATATTAAAGCCGAATTTTCATCTTTCTGGCTTTGAATAAAAAAATTAATGTAATTAACCCTCATCTTAGTTATAAATGCTTGTCATGACTTTGGATTCTATTTTAAACCTTATGTTATAGTTGAATTAACTTTTTAATGCTGAAAGTGTAAAACACAAAATTAAATTTAGTAATTAATTTCTTGATTTGAAGTTACAATAATGTTTATTAGAATATTTAGCTTATTAATGAAATATCTATATGATAATAGTTTGTATCAGGAAAGTGAACTTATAGAAAATATTCATAAATGTAATCTTGACAATATTTTGGCTTCCTAAAAATCAGCAAGATAAAAAAGTCTGATTTTTAAAAAATTTTTAAAGCAATATTTGCTATTACAAAAATAGCACTTGCTTTACTTTGCTTGTATAATTAATTTATCCCCTGCTTCATCATATTAATATTATAAAAATGCCCGTAAACATATAGAAGTACCCTTTTGTATAATAGTAATTACAATTTTATTCTTTTTATCTAGTTTTTATTATAAAAAGCAATATTTTTAGTACTAATTTATTTAATTTTTTATATTCGACATTTTTGCTAATAAAAAATAATTTATCTTCAGTTTTTATTTAAACAGTCGTTTACTATTCATTGATAACACAGATGAAATATTATTTATAATCAATTGTATCTACCAATAAAGTATATAAATATCAATCATTAGTTTTCAATTACATAATATTTTTCTGACCTGATAACTATTGATGATCATGGATTAAAATAAAAAAGAACATTATCAAATTAATAGGTTGCATAGCTGATTTTGAACAAAAGTACAGTTGCAAAGGGTTAGTGAAAGAATCGGCCTTAAATTTTTCTTGTCAAAAAAAAGTTATGTATCATATTGAAGCTTAAACAATAAATAATAAAGACGGTATAAAATAATTTTCTATGAAAATTTTTAACTTGTGCCTAGGAAACTATGTTTTATTATTTTACTGTGATTTTTTGAAAGTTATGTTTATCAAACAAATATTTAACATTGTGATATCCTTTGATAAATTCAAAGTAATAAAGTAAAATAAGTATAAAATAGATATTTTTAAGAAATTAAAATTGGGAAAATAAAGAATTTTCAAAATCTGTGAAAGATTGCTAATTTTAGACTCCTTGTTTCAAACTTTTAAAATGTGCGAACATTATTAACTGTTTGACAGCTATCCATCAAAATCTCCATACATTCCAAAAGTGCTATAGATAATTTGGATATTTCAAAATAAAAATGTATGCTTTTACTGAAAATTTTATAACTTTTGCAATTTTATATCGATTTGCAAATTTCTTTTAACATTTCACAGGTATAAAATTAATGAAAACTATTTAAGGCAATTAATAGCTGTTTGGACTTGAATTCTGAGAGCTCGATAGTGCTGTGTAGCCATTGAATGGTTCAATAAAAAGAATATGTTAACTATATTTAATTATCTATTGATGCAAATTAATTTGTGATGACATTTTGTTGGTTTTGCTCTGAAATTTTAATACCTGGAAAAATAAAAATCTATTATGTAAATTTGCAACAACTGTAAAAATTTGAAAAAAAATTAAATATTTATTAGTTATTTTTGTGGTCATGCAAAAGAAATAACTATATTTATTGTTTTCTTATTTATGCACTAAATATTTATAATACAATTTATTTATAATATTTTGATTGCTAAAATTAAAATGCCATTAATGATTATATTGCAAATGATTTCTGCAATACAAAACTAATTAAATTAAATTTAATGTAGTTTGTAGATCCTTTTAATCCAGTTAAATGGGAAGAGCCAAAGAGAGAACTTGTAACTAGCATTGAAACTTTGCGGCATATTAAAGGTAAACTATTAGCAGTAATTAATAAAGAAAAAACATACTCATCTCATGACAAACTATTTAATAAATGTGTCTTGCTTGAATGAATTTAGTTTTATAAGTATAATTACATTAATTGTTAAAACCTTTATCATCTAATAATCGAGCCATATTCATTTAATTACTTAATGAAATCTAATTTTGTTTCAAATCCTCATGTAAAAATCCTCTTTTATTTAGAAATATTCTTCATTTATATATTGTTTAAAGTTTGTAGACTAATTCAGTTTATTGAAGTCACTTACTCTTCTAAAATGATTAATTCTGATAATTTGTTCTAAGTGTTTCTTAGTTTTTGAATTCATTGAATTTTATTTGTGCATTGAACATTCCTTAAAAAATTAATTTCTCATTTTAATATTAATGTTTTATTTTGCATTATTATTTTTTAACTTTTTAAAAGTTTGTTATATGAACCTGTACTTTTATTATATTTACAGTTTTTGTCAATTCATTTTGTGTTATTCTCATATTTTACATATTAGTTATACTCTTCTAATATAAATTTCACCATAAGCTTACATTATTACTTATAAAGCTTATAGCAAGTTTAAACTGGCTTTATTAAATCTCTTTATTGCAAAATTTAATTATATGTGACATTTACTTATTGAAAAATATTTCCAAGTTTTTTAAAATGTCAAATATGTTTGTCCTAATCAAAGGATTGCTTGTCCTACTATTGCCATATCAATTATATGGTATTTCTGATTTCTAATACTACCAGAATATAAATACTTTTTAAATTTCTTTGTTAAGTTATAATTAAAATCTCCATTGAAAACATCATACACCTGTACTCTAAATGGTTGAACCTTAGTTTAAGATTAATAAAACCTTAGAATTTGTATTGTCTTATGCCAAAATGTTCTTCATTGCACTGGATTTATAAAAATTATCAAAATCTATATGCATTTATATTAATTGTAATGTTTATTAAAATTTACAGTTGAGCAATTACTTAATTTTTTATTGTTATTTGTTTAATCATAATGACTAAAAAGTACAGTATAATGAAGATTTTTTTCAGCTTCTTGTTACCAAAACTAAATATTTGTATGATTTTATATTTTTGTCTACGTGTTTGTTTTAATGTGTTATTATCATTTAATAATGATTGTAAAGTGATTGTCTAAACAACATTCATTTTTTTTTATGAAAATAGCAATTTTCAAAGCAGAGAATTAGATCCATAAAAATTAAGGCAGCTTAGTGACATATTTAATGCCAAAATATAAGTTAACATTCTTAAAGTATTGAGTCCATAGGACTAATAGGAGCTGAGGTACCATATGCTCATTATAGGAATGTTCTAGAAACCTCCAGGGAGGAAGGCTTGAGGAACTTCTGAACAGGTATGAATATCAACCTCAACCAAACGGAGATTCAGATGAAAATTAGTCAATCAGTTATATGCCTGAGTCTGAAAAACTTAGAAAGTTGTTTTTTTAGTTTCTGTATTATAAAAATTTATAGTTTTATTTAGCTTGTGTAATTATTTCAAGTTGTAGTAATTGTAGTCTATTAGTGACTGAGGAGTTGTAAATGAATAGTTTGTTTGGAAAAAGCTAATCTTTATTTTTGCATCTTATCATATCCTGATCACCATAAAGAGAAACTCATTACATAATGTTAGTTCATAAATAATCTAAACTTATTGAAGAGGTAAAATATTTAAAAAAGTGAATTTTCCTATCATTTGGTATGTTTGTTAGAATGTAATTATACTTTTGTGAGGATTTCCCTACTTTCTTCATATCATTTAGTAATGTTTTCATGTTACATAATTGGCATATGTTAACATTTCATGACAAAATCTGCTTTACTACACTAAGATAATTCTTTTAATTTTATCAAATTCACTTCTTTTTTTCTGTAACTTTTCTTTTTTGACCTCCTTATTTCCCATTATCTTTAATGGGCATTATTTATTTAATTTGTTTGCTTATTAAACTTATTTTAAGAAGAAAGATACATTAAAATCATTAGCATTCAGAATATTTTATTTGCAATATTAACTATCAGCAACATTCAGTAGCTGACCAATTTACTCTCAGTATTTGTATTAAAATGCTGAATTGTTGTTGTTAATGACACTTGGCGACGCCAAGCCCGCCTGTCACCTCGTGTGATTATACAATTTTCGATGTTTTTCATATTCACTATGAAATTTTGTACTAAGAAAGTATGCTATAGTCAGTTTTTTAAACAAATCCGTTTTCTTTGAATTTACAAATTAACACATTATTTTTTCCTTAAATTTTAAAGTTTTTGTATTCATGTGTATATTTTTTAAGGAATATCTAAAATATTAAGACAATATAATTAATTTATAGGTGTTGAATTCATTAAACCACATTACTCTTACTATTGTCAGTTATGCAGCAAATCATTACAGAATGAAAGCTATGCTGAGCAACATCTTAAAAGTCATGATCACTTTGTTAGTTATCTGGTAAGATGCTGAATTTTACGCATGTTAAATTTATTGATATAGAAAAGTATTGCGTATATTATTTATTGAATATCTTTGCAATTATATTTAGAAGCAGTGTAACTGTCAGTTTAAAAATCTAATTTTGTTTTTTTCTTAATATTCTATTATATAATGTATAAATATATTTAAAAAAATCACCTACTTACTTAATTTAGAAACAATGTAAGCTAATTGGGAAATGTTTTATCAGTAATTTTCTGTTTTTGTACCTTTACTCCAAAGTTTAAGTATGTTATAAGTCATATATATAAATGCTCTGAATCTTATATTAATAAACATAGAAATATTATTAATTTACATTACATGCATGGCTACCAACTTGGATGGTTTGGCCATACAATGTATGGAATATTGAATAGATTTTACTGTCCTACGGCTGAGCAGTAAAATCGTGTAGATTTACGGTATTTTTAAGTTAATTTGAAAACATTTTTGTTTGGCCGAAGTAGGAAAGTTTATGCTTTTTAATACTATTATTATTTTTATTTTATTTATTTTTTTTTGGTTGGATCCTATCAGAGTCAACACCCTTACCAGGATAGTTTTGGGTTGCAATAAATTTCCCCAGCTTTGATAAACCTAACTATTTCTGGAATTGTTTTTATCTGTTTTGTTCTACCTTGGTGCCTTTTTTTCAGTTTGTCCCCAAGGAAGTGGGCTCTCCTAAGATTTTACTTTTATAATTTAATAATGGTTCAGAGAACACTATCAAAACTTGAAGTGAAATTTTAAATATATCTAATTCATTGTCTTTGTTTTGCCGATCTTCTTGATAATCACAAGAATTTAATCGTACCATTTCAACAATAATTCTCTGTTTTGAAGTTATTTGTTATTGCCTCGTGTTTGATTATTGCTAACTAAAATTAATATTTTATTTCAGAATTTGTATTGTTTCTATATTTGTGATGGCAAAAACAGTGAAATTCTGTAGTGTAAAAATCCAAAAAAACTTGATTGTACAATCAAGTTTTTTTGGATTCTTATACTAAAGAATTTTCTTGTAAGTTCACGCGAATGTTTTAGTTTTGTGTTTTGGTACTGATACTAAAATTGCTCATGGTATTAAAAGTAATATTAAAGGCCATTTAAATTCCAAAAAACATTGTAATTTTTTTAAAAATTTCGAAAATCAGACTTTTTTTATTCCTGGGAAAATTTAAAGTCATAAATGCTGAGTTTCTTTCCACTTCTTTCATTTTGGAACAAAATTTGCTGGTTGCAGTAGCTGACCATACGAGACCACATTTTAGAAAAATGTTTCCAAAATGTGAGATTGTAAAAAAGTTTGGATCTGGAAGAACAAAAATTTGCTATAATTGAAAAAATGGCTGAAGAAAATAAAAAGTCACTAGTAGCTGTTTTGCAGAATACAACATTTGCGGTTTCTATTGATGGCGCAACAATGACTACTTCACAATTATACCCTATTGTGGTTACATATATTAATTTTCAGGAGAGCCAAATTGAAAACACTTTGCTTGCAGTGCCTATTTTATCTGGAAATTCAATTGGTTTGAATACTGGTAATTTGCTGCTAGATACTCTGCATTCCAACAACATTGATATGATAAACTGTTTAGCCTTGAGTATAGATAATGCCGGTATAATGATAGAATTAAGAATGGGGTTTCTGCAGTTCTCAAAACAAAAAAATGAAGATTTATTTGTGATGGGTTGTCTTTGCCATCTTATACATTTATGTGCAGAAAAGGGATCAAATCACTTCCTAAAGCTGTTGATAAAATTTCGATAGATGTTTCCTTTTATTTAGAAAAAAGTACTAAAAGGAAAGAACTAAAAGAGTTACAATTGCTGCATAAAGTTGAAAATCATTAAATTCTTAAACACGCATGTACTAAATGGCATGCATATGCTTATTTGCCATATTTTTCTTTAAAAAAATTGTTTAAAATTTAATGTCTTTGAAGTATGGTAGTATTAAGTAACTATCTAAATAAACTGTTTTTAATTTTAAAAATAGTTTCCAACTCATGTATTGTTAAATTGTAACTAAAAATAAATGTTTTTACAATTTACTGTATTATAAAAACATTTCAAATTTTGAAAAATGTTTGATTTTTTTTTTTTTTTTTTTTTTTTTTTTACATAGGGTTAATAAAAAATATTTTATTTATAAAGATAATTTTGTTAACTCATTATAAAGGTAATTTTTTAAACATTTCAAAAATTTTTAATGCTTAAAAACACTTAATACTTTTTTTAAAGATTAAATATGCTTTGATAAGGAAAACTATTTATTTTGCAAACCTTTTCAATTAAAAATAAGTGATCTTTGAAACTTTCTTTTTTAGATTTTGAGAAAAAATGAGTATATTATTTGTATGATTAATAATATTTTCAATTGATTGTATTGCTATATCAATTTAAAGAAAAAAAATGCATAATATTTTTGAAAATTTGAAATCATTTTATGGTGATCATTTTAATATTGTTTTGGTACAATTTAATTTTAATTATTTGGATTCACATAATATTATAATTTTTATAAATTTTTAACTAAACTTTATTATTAGATAAAAATTTTGAACCTATATGATACTTTTATTTGCATTGCTCCAAAAAACAAAGGAGTATATGGTTTTAATAGATTTATATTCAAATACTTACACCAATGATTAATATTCAGCAAAACATTCTTAGTTTAAAAGCATAGCAAAATTCTGAATTCTGCTATATTGGAAACTTTGTGGCGATTGGTTCTCACAAATCAGTGTTCATGTTCTATCAGCATACTATTCTATAGCTAACCATAAGTTGGGCTCTACCAGTTCTGTAAATGCAGCTGGGTGGGAGTCTGTATAATTTAAAAGCTGGGACCATGCAGAAGACCCCCAAATACTTGACATGCCATTCCATAGATGTCATTTTACTTGGAGATCATTGTAACGACAACATATTTAACATGTCCCAGATATCTTTAGTGAAATGATGGATCTTCTTTTAAACGGAATTTGAACTCACTACTCTCAGATGAGGATGATGTCCTAACCAACCAAGTTCACTGCAGCCTGTCAACATTCATGTTTAATCTGAAAAATAGAAATAAAACCAGAAATCATATTCTTAACCTAATATCTGAGAATATAATTATAATTATATTCTCATTTATGAAATAGCTGTTTATATTTTCTTTTGACTTGAAAATGTTGTAATAATGGGATTTTCTTGAGTTAGTGGCTTTGTGTATATTCAGAAGATCTGAATTTGAGAAAACAAAGAAATGTAACAGACGTTTGAATAGAAATTTTTGGTATTTTAAGATTCTATAGTTGGTTCCAAAAAATGAATATTTGACATCAACCAGGATAATGTTTTTCTCCTGTCACCTTGTCAAATGCTTTTAGTAACTCATTGAGACAGAACAGGTAATGCTATTTAGTTAAGAAAAAAAAAATTAGTAACGCAAACCCAATATTAGTGCTCTAAGCAAATAATCTGAAATAGCCCTTATCAGGAAGATTTTCATTAACCTATGTCAGTGGTGTATGTTCTTTTGTCTCAAGATATGGATAAAATAAAGAAATTGAGAATTTATTGACCAGAAGGTATTTAGACAGAATAATGAGATTTCTTGTAATAGTTTAGACCATAGTCATTGATAATTCCTTTCTTTTAATGTATGTAAGCATATTTTGTAAATATGTCTTGCTTTAAGACTAAAGACTTGCAGAGCCGGATTTGGGGATAGCACTATAACAAAAGTGCAACAATATTCTCTAAAATCATTAATAACTTCATTACAATTATAAAAGAGGTACTACACAATCTTCTTTATTTATTTGAGGGAGTTTACATGCCATATTAAGCATTTTGTGAAGTTGTCAAACAGTGTTTTTGCTGCTCTTAAGCATCTTTTACCTTTCAGTCAGAATTAAAATTTACATGTAAAATTTTTACCCCTCCAACTGTAAATTTTAATGCTATTTAGTTGAGAAATAACTAATAAAATTAATCTTCTCAACTAAATATCATTATTATTATTTTGTACATTTATATTATGCCACTGCATGGCTGATGTGCAACAGTTCTTATTCACCGTTTTTAACGATGATTTTTTTTTTTGTTCATTAAGATATATCATACTGTCAACAAGATCTAGTCAGAAGAACTGAGTCCTAATTTCTTTTAAACATTTTAATAAAGAATATTATCTATGAAGTATTAATACTTTCCTTACTAACATATCTATATCTAATTATGACATTAATGTAATATTTCATGATTTAAAATTATTTCGATTATTCTTTATAAAATGAGAACTTCTGTTAAAGACAAAATATTTTACATTAATATTAACAAAAACTATTAAAGAGTTTTAATCTATTTTATTGTAGTCAATATGGATGTGTTGTTAATTACTTATTGTAAGAAAGTTGATTACACCTAAGTCTGTTTTTACACGGTCTTTTTGTACACGGTTTTGATATAACACGGTTTGAAAATTGAATATTTTTAATTTTTTTACACGATTTTATTCCATTTAGCACGATTTGAAATTTTATGTACTTAAATTTTTTTTGTCAAATTTAATTTTTGCGAAGTATGTTCATATCACAAAAAAGTATTTATGAAAGAAAAAAGTCTGAAACCATCGATAGTATCGATAGTTTGCGAACACTAGCTTAAAGATTTAAGTGAATTCCCCTTTAGCGCGTACAAACAAGTAGGGGAATTCCCTTTATGTGCATACAATAAAATTTACTGGTCAGAGCAATTGAAACGTGTTAATATTTTGTAAACTGTCAATGCAATAAGACGTGTTTGGTAAAGAAATTTTTTGCAGGCAAATTTGATTTTCCATTAAATTTAATTTTAACGCATTAAGATAAAAGGTAAGCCAAAAAATATTTTGTATTTATTCAGTTATTTACGAATAACTGATGATGACAGCAATTAAATTTATGTTGTTGTATTTATGATTATCACTTATTCTATTTTATTTTTTACCTTAAAAATTGAATAACCTATTCTTTTCGTTCACAACATAGTTTTTTAGTTCCTGAACTTGCCATACATTTAATTTATATTACTTTTAAGATTAGAGTGCATATCTTTTTTATCATTAATTACTATGCTTGTGAAAATAAGCATTATATATTTGATTTAATAAAATAAACATGAATTCTTGTTCTTAAAAATTCTTGTTTTTCACTAATTTTAATAGGTTTTAGAGATTAGGAACAAATCACCCATTTTTGTATAAGATCAATGTCTTTTTTTACACGTTTTTTTTTTTACACGGCTTCTTCTGGAACCAATCTACCGTGTAAAAACAGACTTAGGTGTACTTTTATTAATTAAGCACTTGAGTATTATTTTTTACTTTGGAAATTATTATTATTTATGTATTTGGGCAAGTCAAATGAAAGTGAGCCAACCCCTCCTCAGCAAGAATGGTTCGGTCCATCATCTGCAACGCATGCGTGTAGCACAGAGGCATCCTTCATTTACGAAAGTGTGCGGTTGAAGTTCTTTAAGACGCTCTTACACTGGGTTGAAGACGGTAGCGTGATATAATGGACGCTTCAAAAGAGGAACAGCGTGGTGTGGTCAGGTTTTTGACAGCTGAAGGTGTTTCCCAACATGAAATTAGTCGCCGTATGACTGCTGTGTACGGTGAACATTGCATCACATTGGCCACTGTGAAGCGTTGGAGCGGTTCAGAGAAGGACCTGAAAGTTGCAAAGACGATCCAAAACTGCACCAAAGCCACCTTGCAATCATCCCCAACACAATTGAACAGGTTGATGAGCTGATTAGACAAGTACGGAGGATAAGCATCGATGAACTGGCATGTGAACATCAGTCATGGTTCGGTTCACACCATAATTCATGATCATCTCGGTTATCGGCTTTTGTGTGCTCAATGGATGCCCAAGATTTTGAACAACCGCCAGAAAACGGAGCGGTTCGGCACTGCTTTGACTCATCTCATTTGGTATCACAATGAGGGTGACGACTTCTTGTCTGCAATTGTGATCGGAGACGAATCATGGTGCCACTACTACGAACCTGAAACACGCCGGCAAAGTTTACAGTGGAAACATTTGAATTCACCACCCCCGAAGAAAGCAAAGGCTGTCATTTCCTCGAGGAAGGTGCTATTGACTTTTTTTTTCAATCGTCAGGGGCCATTACTGATTGAATTTGCTAAACGTGGAGAGACTATCAATAGTTTGCGATATTGTGCTACTCTGGATCGGCTGTGTGTCGCAATCAAGAACAAACAACCTGAAAGATTGATGAATGGTGTGATCTTGCTACACGACAATGCTCATCCCCACGTCACTGATGTGGTTAAGACACGACTGGAAAAGTTCAATTGGGAGATGCTGCAACATCTTCCATACAGGTCAGATTTGTCGCCATGCGACTTTCACATTTTCGGGAAGCTGAAAAAACATCTGAAGGGTACCAGATTCGTGTCGGACGATGCCGTGAAGGAGTCGGTTACAGGCTTTTTGAATCGACAGCCCTAGGAGTTTTATCAGATGGGGATCACGTGACACATTTGTCAATGGGATAAATGTCTCAAGTTCATGGAGACTACTTTTAAATAAAGTACTCTGTTTGTCATATATTCGCATTGGCTAACTTTCATTTGACTCGCCCTAATATATTAATTTTTCAGAGAGATTACAGAACATGAATAATTAATTTTGACAATAAATGCATGAATTTAAAAGTGAAAATTGTATTAAAAATGTACTGTATTTTTAATTTGAATCACATTAAAAAGTTGTGAATTATGTAGTATCACTTAGTTTAGAAATTTTTGCAAATGAAAACTGTCATAAATAGGACTTGTTTTTTATAATTCAAAAATATATCATTTTTTATGTTTTCATCAAAAAATTTATTAAAAGCAAATCATATTTATAATTTATTTTTTTATTTAGGACTTCATCAAAGAAAATCCAATTTATGAAAGAAAACGTGAGTTAATTAAAAACGCAAAAATATCTGAGTTGATGAAAGAAAAATTGAAAAAAGAAATTGCTGAAAAGCAAGTTTTATTGGCAAAACGAAGGAAGTTAGAAGCTGAAGCAGATAAAAAAATTAAAGATAAAATTCAAGAGGAAATTAAGCGGGAAGGTCAAGTAATTGAACTTGAAGACAATTTGGATATATGTGATTCTCCTAAACAATCACTAGATATTAAATTTACTTTGAATAAATCTAATGATTCAAAGAAGGGAATCAGCTCTAAACCTGTGATTTATATTGGTCAGATGCCTAGTTACAGATCACGTTCAAAATTTGGTGAAAAACAGGTTTCCCAAAAGAAATGTAAATGGATTGATGAGAAATTAGAAGAAGATGAAGCAAGGGATAAAATGGAAACAAATTATTTAAATAACAAAGATCCCAATGAAGTAAAAATTTCTCAGGATAGGGAAAAATCAAAATCAACGAGAAACAAAGAAAAAATAAAATCATCAGAGGGAAATTCTAAAGTTAAGAATTTACCTGTAATTGGTTGTCAGAGTGAAACTGAGGCAAAGCTTTCTAATAGTAAAAAAAATAATGGTACTGCTGTAAAAATGTTTACTCAGAGTGCTCATAAAAATCAAATTGAACAAGGTGAATCTAAAATTGATAATACTGCTATTAATCAAGCCCTAAAAAATATTTTGCATGGTGAAAAAATGGACCTGCAAGAAGAAAGTTCTAAAACTAATAATAGTTCATCATTTCTATCTAATTCAACAACTGAAATTACTAATATTAAAAATACAAAATCTTCAAAAAGTTTGTCAGAAGAAGAAAAGGACTTTATACTCTTGGGTATTAACAAAGCAGATATGATACCATTAGCTATTCCTAAACCTCCTCCTCCTTCTTTGATAAAGCAACACTCTGAAATTGTGCATCAAACAAAAACCTATACAAAGATTTCTGAGTTTAAAACAAAATTGCCACCATTTCCACCTCCTTTACAAGTACCCCCTCCAATTAAAATTCCTCCACCAGATGTAAAAGGATCCCATACTATTCCGTTTCCACCACCCACACAAATTCCACCACCTGATGTTTTAATAAAGCAACCATCTATCACATCTAATGTTTTCCCTTTGAAAACTATTCATCCACCATTTCCTCCACCTCTTCAAATTCCTCCTCCAAATGTTATTTTATGTGCTTCTAATATTTCAAATTCTTGTAATGCAGCTGACATTTCATCACCTCTTTCTACTGTAACCACAGAAAATCAATCTTCATGCGAGAATGGTGTTGTTGATATGGAGATAGATGATGACATTGAAGAATCAGAAATAAGGTTGTATAAAGATGATAATAATTTTAAAATAGTTGGAGAAAACAGTTTGACCTCTAAAGGCATTAAATCTAGCGAATCATCTACCAAAAGTTTTGAGAATCTTAGTATTATATCTGAAAGAATTTCAAGTGAAATATCAGAATCAAGTAAATGTCTTAATTTTTCTATAGAATCAAGCAAGAAAGAAGAATCTGAACAATCAGAAAGTTATAATATTTCAGCACTTGAGGCTAAAAATGCATCATGTGAAATTCTTTCTAAAGATAATTTGTCTAGTTCCAGTCAAATTAAAGAGGACTTTAAAATTGGTACTCAAAACACATTGGAATTCCAAGAATGTAAGCAATCATGTACTGAGGCTTTGTCATATATTATAGATGCTGTAAGTTTTATTGCTACTGAAAATTCCATAATTGAAGAGATTGATACGAATAATTGTGATTATTCATCTTCAGAAATAAGTGCTATCAGTGAAAATTCTTTGATTGATTCTATAGATCATAAAAACCAAGAAACAAAGGAAATGATGATTATTTCAACCTCTAATGTTAAAAGTAATGATGTATTTGAAAAAAATGTTGAGAAATCTGAAAGACAATTTACTTCTGCTTCTGTTAGTGAGCACATTTTAGAGAAAAAAGTAAAGTCACATGTTATTGGTGATGATAATACTTGCATAAAAGAAACCAATACTCACACTGAACTTAAAAGTTCTGTAGATGAATTTTCTGCAAACTCTTCTGAATGCATAAAAGAAATGCAAATTAATTACTTTGTGCTTGAAGGTGACAGCCAAAGTAAAACACATACAAATGAGGAAGAAATCAATTGTACAGATCTATCACAAGTCATAAATGAAGAAGAGAAATCTATAGATAAAGAACAAATGTTTGTAGAAAAAATAAGTTTCTTAAAAAATAATGACATTAATTCTTCCTATAAAGAAAAATCTAATAATAGTCTTTTGTATGGTCGAGGCTCTAATAATCTCATAACCTCTAAGTTTTGTAAAAGCAATATAAATACATTTAATGAAGATTCATATTCCTCTGTTTCTAGCTCTTGTGTCGACAAAATTGTAACTGAAAAGTCAGTAGGTAATAGAGATGATACAAGCATACATTCATTAGAAGTCCTTTCTGCTGAAATAGTTACTGATCATAGCAATACTTCTTGTGAAAATATTGAAAGTAATATATCAATAGATGAATGTATGCTAGATGATACTTCTAATTTGCATCCTCAGCAAGAGTCTGCATCACTGGCATTAAGTAAGCTTATATTTCTTAATCTTTTTTTATATTCACTAATTATGTTTTAATAATGTTTAATTTGTAATATGTTTTGTAAATGTAATATGGTGTGTAAATTTAGTTAGAGTAAATTTCTAAATAACACTAATTATGTTATGTATGATATTATTTTAGAAATTTACTTAAGATATTAGAATATGCATCTTTATTAAAATTATGTGTTATATGTCATATGTATAAAATTGCATTTCATAAATTTTTAAGTTAATAACTTTTTTAGTCTTAAATTGCTATCTAGACTATTTAATTGTTCCATTTATTAGACGTATAAAAAATGTTGAAAATTGATCAAATTTTGATTATTTTATTCAAATGAAATGTTGAATCTTAATTTCATTTTTTTTTTAGATAATCTATAAGTAATATACTGTTACATTAAAAAAAAAAATCCACTCACCCACTATTTTTTTTGAGAGTAACTTCATTATTTTATACAAATGTCATAGTTTCTTCAAATTAGCTGTAATTTTGTGAAAGGTGATATTTTAACTGTTGTTCTAGCCAATTTTGTTAGAATCTTTTGGCTGATTTCTCATGACTTGATTCCGCTCAATTGAATTTTTAAACTTCAGCCATTTCAATCTAATAGAACCATACGATTTCTCTTAAAGACATTGTATTTAACATCAATTATTTGTTAATCAATTAACTTTTACATACTTTCTTCTACAAGCATTTTTTTTAACTAAGGTTGCAGAATTTTCATGGATTCAATAATTTGTGGTTTCAAAATATTCAATTTAAGAAATTAAAGGGTTCCATTCCAACTGAAATTGTGGATATTTTAATATTTTGGAAATTACTTATTGAAGATCCTAGTTAAAGTAATCTTCATAAAAAATTATCTTATTGTGACAAATCAAATTTATAAATATTTTGCCTTGATGCGTTAATTATAATTAAAATGTAATCAACTTAAGACATTTTTTAAGGTCAAGTTCATGTCATAAAATATTAATAGGAACAAATAGAATGTTTCTGTTAGGAGATTGGTAAAACAAATTTCTCTTTTCTCCTAATTATAAATTTAGATTTATCATACTCCTTAAGGAAATTCTGTGTTTAAAATTTATGTCTATAAATATTGTCTTGTTGGCTCAGATTTACTGTACGGTCGCTCTTGGCGCGATTTTTCGAAGTTGGCGATAAATCGCCAAATATGGTAACCCTAGCAATTCTGACCAATCACAGATGAGGATTTCCAAACAATGAAAAATGGGAGATTCTGACAACCCTAATCGAACAAATCGAAGAATGTAAGCGCCATTTTTAATTCTTTGTTCACCACGTTGGTTGTGCGTTGTGCCGGCAATATTTTTTGTATATTTTTCTTTTGCTCCCTCGTTCGCTTTGTGATATTTTTGTGATGGCTTCTGGATGGGGAATGTCTGAGGTAAGTGCAAGAATGTTTGGAATGGATGATGTTATGTGGTATGATGAGAATGTGAATTTAAGGTATTTGTATGGTTTGCATGGTTAATGTTTTTTAGTTCTTTATTGTTTACATTTTAAAATTAACAATTTCGAAATTGCTGAATGTTAAAAGGTATATTAATTATGTACTGTGGGTGTGTTTAAATATTTATATGAAGTAACTAAATGCAGGTTTTTAATTTTGATTCAAAACCGAAAGTGTGAAGTCTCTTAAGAGGTGAAATTTTGATTTATTTTATATTTCGAAAGTACTTGCAATGGTAAATAATATGTATATTTTATTGTTTTGATAATTCTGATTCATATTATTTTAAAGTGAAATATAATATACTAAGATACTTGAATGAATGCATATTACTAGAACTTATTTTAATGGCTTATTTAAATTTAGATCATGATTTATATAAGTAGTATATTCTTTTAGCTTGCTTTAAATAGTTTTCATTTAAGAAAGTGCATTATATAATTAAAATGGCAATGTGTTAAAATGAAAATTTAAACCATAAATTTTTCAATATATGAATTAAGTATTTGAATAAATATTATTTGAAATTTATTTTTATACTAACAAAGAAAACGAAAGTGTTTTTTTTATTGGTTCAACCAATAAAAGGTGATTTGTGTGAGATTTTAAGCATTTTTCATTTTAGTATTTGATAATTTAAGGTTAGGTAATTTGCGATAACATTAAATTGTTAAAATGGCCTTTGCATTCTTGGGTAAAGCTCGAAAGGAGGATCTGTTAATATTGGCAAGTGAGTTAGGAGAACAGATTCGTGGGAACGTGGGGGGGGGGGCAGTTAAACGAGCAATGGCGTCGTCGAAAGCCAAAAATGGCCTTGATTACTATTTAGCTGAGTATCTGTGGCGGAAAAAAAACAGAAATATGTGTAATATGTTTCGTCGACACCATTCTCAAAGTATATCCTCCGAAAACAAAAGACTAACATTAAGCAATTGGTGGAAGAAGAGAGGTATGTTTATTATTAATATTTTTTATGATGTTTATTGTTCGTTATTTACGGTAATCTAATTATTAAAATTAAATTAATTTTAGTAATTTAGTCATCATTTTTTTAACATGCAATATTCGGTTTATTTTAAAACCTCGCTTATAAATATTGGCGAGGTTGGCGACATTTTTGGCTATTTTTTGAAAACTTCGCCAAGAGCGACCGTACAGTAAATTTTTACCATTGATCATTATTTATTGATGTCATTTTAGTGCAAAATAATCATATAAAATTGAATAAAAAGTTTTGAATTTACATGATTATATATTGTGATTTTATGATTGTATTTATGGAAAGGAAATTTCCCTTGGAAGTATTGCAACATATTGTATTTGTTGACAAAATATATCATATAATGATACCGAATGATATATTGTCATATTATAGCTTCTTGTGATTAACACATTTTATGAAAATGGTAAAATTTCAGTTTTAAAGTAGTTTTTTGCCCCTTTTTTTTTTACCTGATTTTATTAAAATCATACATTAGTGAAAGCAATTTTTTTCAAATAATGCATTTAATATTTTTGAAGTAAACAAACTGTTTATTTGATATTTACCCCAACCATGTATATATTAGAGTATAGCGTAAAAAAACTTTTCTGTGAAGAAAATATATTTCTTTGTTAGTAAATGGAAATTTTAAAATAGACGGGAACACGGTTCATAAATTGCATAGTTCTTCAAAGCTTTGCTTTAGAATTTTTAATGAAATAATTGGGATTTAATTTGTTTCTTGAATTACAAACAAACTACATTTCATTCAAACGAGTTTTGAAAGTTCAGGGTAACTTTATTTACAAGACCTAAACTTTTTACAGATGCTTCTGTATGCCAAAAATTCTATAGATTAAATTATATATTTATAGTTTACTAAGTAAGATTTTTATGACAAGAGTAAAAAAGAATTGAGAATGGGATATGCTTAATTCACAGAGTTAAAGTACAAACACATTCACGTTCAGTTAAAGTACAAACATAAGCTTTTGTGCTAAATCTCTTTGAAGCCTAATCTACTATTTCTGTTAAATAATTCTATCTACTCTTTATAACTCTAAATGCATTTTCTAATTAAGAACAGTTACTATGCACATATTAAAAACAAGTAATTATACAAAAATACTTATAAATTATTCAAATTCCTGTAAACATATGTATTGGTTGTATTCATTGGCAATCTTTTTATTGATATAAGCACAACATATTGAACATTTTTGAATTTTTTACAAGAGCAAATATAAGTTTTTCTTTGGCCTGATTTTTTTTTAAATTTCTTGGTGTGGCTCACTTATTTTTACTTGATGAAGTTATTTTAATTTTCAAGGAAGTGGTTGTTATATTTTCTTATTCTGAGTATATTCTTTTAGGAGTTCAAAGAAAGTACTTTCAAAATTTTCTTCCTTCTCTTTGGAATTTAATTTTTATTTTCAGCAGAAAATATCAAGACCTGTTTCGTTATCAGCGCAGTAAATTTTTTGAGATTTACATGCAATTATTTTTGTCCTCCATACTATAAAAGACTAATCAACACTTTCATTTCTGCTATTCAAATTTTTTTGATCAGTCTTTCTCAAATATTGTGTAATAATCTCTATATATTTATTTGTGTAAAACACAGTAATTAATAGTATATTATTATCTATTTACAGTTACCGCAACAGCTATCAAATATAGAGCCTGTTGTTTTACCAATATTTGCTGGTAATTTGAGAATAATCTGAAAAGAAATTCTGACATCTTATCAATTCTTAATTTTATTCTGCTTTGTGCCATCTCTGCTAATATAGAAATTTTTTCCTGACTTTGAATCATCAAGTGTCCTGATCTTTCTATGTAGAATATTTGTGCTCACTAAAAATCTCTTCATCACGTTTTATTTATCAGTTCTTTATCATTTATTACAACTTTAGCATAGCTTCAAGTCATTTCCTCTTTGTACAATATCGCACTTCATTTTATTCTTAAACTTCAAAAGTTATCAAAAACTTGAATACACACAAGCATGCACATCAGGCTAAATACAGCGTAAATTCTAGCTGACCTTGAATATGACTATTGACATTGTGTTTCAAAAACAATCAGGCCTCTGAGAACCAGCGTTTGCGTGTTAAAAAATATATAAAGAAAATTTAAGGTCCTGGACAGTTTAATTTATTTTTTTATTTATCAATCTAGGAAAATTGGTATTTTAATATAATTGTTTGATTAATATGAAGATAACTTTCTTTTAAGTTTGTTCTTTGTTATTTTAATAAATTAGTAAAATTTCTTCAGAGGAAAAGTTCTATTCTTTAATGAATGTTAAATTAAAAGATTTTTTTAAGCTTTTCTAATGTTAAAATATATAGTTGTGCAAAGGAAATTAAATTTTCTTTATAAAAAAATTACAATATTTTTTAAATACAAATTAGCTATATTGTATAATAAATAAAATTATCAATGGATATTTTAATTTAAATTTTTCCCTCTTGGCAATTCTTTAAAGTGAAATCCGTGCAGCAGTATGGACTGTTATTGGTATGATTATAACTTTGGTTACCTTTGTTGCTACATCAAAGACAAGATATTTTCACTGATGTGATCAATGATGGACATGACATTGTGTTTGATAAATTCCATTTCTATACTTATGGCATCAACCTGATGCCAACCTTGTTGGCATTTATGTGAAGAGTACATATTGTTGCAGGCCTTTAATATTGTTGTCCCATAGCTATTACTATTACAGCTTGGCCATAAATATACAGTTTTATTTATTTATTTTTTTTGTTTTTTGTTTTCATTGTAAGGTCTTAAAGCTCTGCATCAAAATCATAATTTGCTTCTTCTTCTATTTGGGTTTAAGTGGAACCTCTGCTCGCACCTCTGCTCTGTGTCATTTTGATCCAAAGCTACAAATCCAATTTAACCTAGCTCTACATGGTACAAAATGCTACAATGCAGAGGTGCCACATGTCTGACAAGCTCAAGAGAAGAAGAACCTAGTTCTAATGAATAGGGTCGCCCACTTTATTTATAAAGTCAGACAGACCCTTTATGGAACTAAGGTGCAGGTTTTGATAATTCCTAAAGTATTAAACCGAACAGAGGCTGGGGCATCACAGTAAAAAATTATGTGATGCACTGACTCGTCGTCTTTGTGACATTTCCTACATTTAGGGTCATTTAGGGCCAGTCCCATAGTATGGAGGTGCTTCCTGAAATAACAGTCACCAGTAATGAAGCCTACAATGGTACATATCTTCCATTGTTGGCTTCATAGCTGTTCTTCATAGAAATTTCAAAGGCTACATTAGCAGATGATTCAGTGATCATACATTTGGCATGTTTTTGACCAGAAGAGTTAAACCAACTTTTATTCATCTCCTGCTTTTCTCACTTGAGAATATGCCTTTATAATGGTCTTTAAATTGATACCACAAAAAGGTTCCATTCCAAAAGGGTTAAAAAACAAATACTGATTTGCCAGTTAATCCGCCTTTTCATTACCCTTAATTCCCATGTGTCTTGGTACCCAAAAAATGGAAACATTATTATTATTATTATTATTATTAGCCAGTTCCCTGAGAAGGTTTCTACATTCCAGGACAATTCTAGATCTAACTTGGAATGAATTAAGAGCCTTTAAGGCAGCTTGGCTGTCACTAAAGATCAGAATTCACTTAGCATGGTAGTCTTTTCCAATATTTAACAAAAGACAATAATAGCCAGAACTTCAGCTTGGAATACAGTGGTATACCTTCCAAGGCCCCTAAAGAGGTTAACCCTATTGATACACCATTTCCAGAGAAGTCATCTTTCCTAGAACCGTCCTTAAACCAGACGAAATCATTGGTATCCAGATTTATCATGTTCTCAGTCCATTCATTCCTGGTTGGAAAAGAAACCTCAAAAGGTTTGTCAAACACATAGGTCTTCTCCATAGTGTCAGAAGGCATCATAAGAATAGGGTCCTTTATTTTCTTGAATTGATTTTTATTACTTGTATGACCTTTAGACAAAGGCTTATACCATTGCTTTTGAAGCATCATTCTATATGCAGTCATTCTAGCAGTGCTGCATATGAAGATGTCCAAAGGAGTTAGATCTAAAATGATCTCCAAAGCTCTGGTGGGCGCAGAGGAAAAAGCTCCTGTGATACACAGGCAGGGCAGTCTTTGCAGACTTCTTAGCTTGTCCTTCACAGTTTTCTGTTCCACCTTACACCACCAGACAATAGAGGCATATGTAATGGTAGGTCTGATGACAGCAATGTACATCCAAAACATCAGTCTTGATTGAAGACCCCAGTTTTTACCAAGCATTCTTCTGCATATCATAATACATTTCTTGGCTTGGTCAATCTTGCAATCAATATTCTTATTCCAGGTGAGTTTTTGTCAAGAAATAAGCCTAACTACTTCATTTCAGTAGCAACATTGATTGATACACCAAAGAGCTTAGGGGTGGTAAAACCTATCCATTTCCTTTTGCGTGTAAAAGGTACAAGATTGGTCTTCTGAGGACTAACAATCAGATTCCGTTCTAAACACCACTTACTTACATAAATTAAAGCATTCTGCATTAGCTGAAAAGTTATATTAAATTCTTTACCAAGGACAAGAATGACAATGTCATCAGCATAACCTTGCATATAGTAACCCATATCATTGAGATATTTAATAAGACTGTTTACAACTAGGTTCCAAAGTAATGGTGATAAAGCACTTCCTTGTGGATAGCCTCTCGCCGTCTTTTCCTCAAGTGATTCATCAAAGATGTTCAGTTGAATAATTCTGTCCATAAGTAGGGTCTCAATCCATTTAACCAAAATGTCATTGATCCCTGTAGCTCTTAGAGAATTAATTATAGATAGATGTGAGGTATTATCAAAAGCTTCCTGAATGTCAAGGAAAGCAGCCAAAGCTATTTCCTTCCTGTCCAGAGTGTCTTTAATCTTGGACACAAGCTGATGTAAAGCTGCCTCTATAGATTTGCCTAGCTGATAGGCAAATTGTTGGTCATGCAAGAGACAATTACTTTTCAAGTAATCCCTAGCAAGCCTATCAATAATTTTCTCCAAAATTTTTAAGAGAAAAGAGGATAAACTAATTGGTCTGTGAAGGACTTAGCCTGGTCATACGATTCCTTTCCAGGTTTAGGAATGAAAACAATCAGTCTTCTGCCAAATTTTTGAGATGTACCCCATAGCAAGACTAACTCTATATATTCTAGTTAGCACAGGGATGATTAACTCTTCAGCCTTCTGGATCATGATGGGTATAATTCCATCAGGGCCAGGACTCTTCAAAGGCTTGAAAGTGGAAATGTACAGATTTGCTTAGTATTATCAAATTAGTCAGAAAATATAAAAATGTCATTTCCAGTCTTTTGAATGTAATTGGTTGCAATCATGAGGTATACATGAATAAATTTAAGCAAAAGGAGAAAGCAGTTTATATTTTCAAACATATTTCATTCATAATTTTTCAATATTTTGAAAAATTATGAATGAAATATGTAATATGTATGCAAATATTTTGTTTTGATATGTAAAAAATGGGTATTTATTTCTTAAATACAATATTTTTAAGTAAAAAAAAAACTCAATTAAAATAAAAAAATTTTAATTAGAAACTTATTTTACATGTGTCAATTCTTGTTCAATTTTATCTTATTTAAGCATTAATTTATGGGATGAAGTGAATGCTGTGACTTAAATGACACAAATTTATATTTTGTGTGAGTTATATATATATATATATATATATATATATATATATTTATTTCCATAAAAATGTAGCAACATTTTATTCCTAAACAAAATTAAATGTTCCACATATTAATATGAGAACTAAAAAAAAAAATTGGGATGCTACAGAAATTTAAATATTGGTAGGTATGCTATTCTGACCTGTAACCTGGAGTGATGATAAGTTTATGTTGTACACATCTTAATTTCTTGCTTGCTGTGATAGCATTTAGAACAGTGACTGTTACATTCCAGTTATGTTAAAAGCTTATGGCTATATTTTATTTGAAGTTTACAAAGTTCCAACAGTATACTGCATAGGACTCCATATTGTATGAATTTTTCTTGATTCAGGATATATTTTTACTATTTTCCTAGATGGTATATTCTTCAAATCTCTCACCAATAGAAATGTCCAGTCAGTAGTAATTAATCAGTTATTCTCATCATGATTCTCTATGCATGTCCCTATATTCAGAATTAAGAGTTAGGAAAAAATAATGATGCTGCCTTAAGTAACTTTGTCAAAAACAATAGAAATTTTTATGTTATTGATTACATTGGAGCAGAAAATAGTTTGAATTTCCTTGCTTTGTCATCATTCCATTTTTTTATACTTACCTGTTCTTGATAATATAATCTTAAATTGTTTAAGTTAATGGCTATTGGAGAAAAGTCAATTTTTCTGACTTTAGTTAATCATAATTTTATATGAATTTTTGCTTTTTTTGTCTTGATTTTGGAGAGAAAAGATTAACGCATTTCACATTAATGCCAGAATTTACTACTAAAGTCAGTAATCCTCTGAACTATTATAGCTTTAAAATTTAACATCCATTTAGCAGAACTCATTCAATGCTTAAAATGAATAATTTTCAAGATTATATATATATATATATATATATATATATATATATATATATATATATAAAATGCTGATCTTCCCACAAATCTTTTATACTTCATAAAACTTTTTACCTTTCTGGAATCAAAATCAAAATTATTGACTCAAAGACTATACTACACTGAATAGCAAACATAAATTCATTTTGATTGTAAGCAATCCATATTGTATTCAATTTTAGAAATTTAGATCAACTAGCAATTTTTCCAATTTATATGATTTGACTGATAGATATTATAAACAAATGCAATTAAGATATTCAATTTAATGCATCTAATTTTGTTGCATCTTCAAGAACTTATCCTAATATAAATAAATTTGTAAAAAAATTCTAAAACCACACATTATGTACAGTTTGCTTAATAATTATTCAAAATCAACTGTTTATTAACTATAAAAATTTATGTTTGTATTTTTGTTTTTTATATATTTTTTTAATCTCATTACTTAAATTTACATGAAAAATGTGTGTTATTTTACCTAAACATACCATTATCATTTCCAAATAAAAATTTTATGCATTTTTCAACACATAAGTTTCTAACTTAAATAGAAGTGGCAAATCTTTTGTATAGATTGTGGCAATTTTCATAATAAAGGTTGGGACCCTACCATATATTTGCCTGTCACTATGGTCGATGAACTGTGCCATCATGCTGACACTGCATAGGCATCTGTACCTAGGGCTGTCAACCATTCTCTGTTGACTCAGCACTTGAGCACTGAGTTAACAGACCCAAACTAAGTCTTATTTTTCAGTAACCACTTTCGAAAGACTATTTGCTTTCAGAAGTGATTGTTTTGTATATTGGTTTCTCAGGATCTATAATTCTAATCCTTTTTAAAATTTAATTATTTATTTCTTATTTTATGTATTTGTTTATTGTGATCTATAATATTAAATATTGTAAATTTGTATATAAGTATTATCTAACGTTTGCATAATACCTTGATAGTGCTCTGATAGATTGATTTGATCTTTTATTTAAAATTTAAACATTTTCTCTGTTTTTTATTATTTTGAGAAAAAATTTTATTATCACTACATTTTTATTAATTATTTTAAAGATTAATTTTTCTTTTTGCCTAAGACTTTTCATTTCTCTACTAAAATTATTTGACCATTTATATTTTTTTATTTTCACAATTTTTGAGTAATCATTTAAATAGGTTTTTTAAGCTATTGCACTATATAATTTTATTTTATTTGAAAAATTTGATGTAATGTGAAATGAAATAATTTGTGTAAATTCCACTAAAGTAATTATTGTGCTATGTATGATAAATAAAGTTTTTTTTTTCGTATTGGTACAAAAACTTTCTGGGAAGGAAATATTTGGAATAATTTCCTGTTATTACACTTATGATAATATAATACTTGATACTAATAACAAAAACATTCCAGAAAATGAATATAGAATTTAAGATGTATATTTTAAGTTCTCCATTTATTTTTAGATAATATTTCTTTATTTTAGTATAAAACTTTATGGAATATGTATTTTTGTTTTTGTAATATCAAAAAATAAAAATATTATGTGCTTACCAAAATTATTGGAAAATTTAAAAAAAAATTTGTAACAATAATTAAGAATGTTTACTTAAAATTGATATCAATAGATTAAAATGAATCCACTATTTATTAATAACCGCTTATGCGCATAGAAAAGTAAGACATTTTTATTTATTCTTTATGCTACATATAGTTATTTAATGTGTTTACAGACTATTTGACATATTTTTTTGTTTTATTACTTATTCTCTGTTTTAAAATTATTAAAAATATTTTAAAAAAAAAAAAAAAAAAAAAAAAAAGTTAAGATGAAAATGGAAATATTCTTTATACTTATCTTGTGATAGGAAATTCTAATTTCCAACAAATAAATGTAATTTAAGAAGATGTTTTATGTAAAATGGAAAATAATTTTTGATATTAATATGGTCATTTTTATTTTGTCCTGTATAATTTCATTGTTTTTATTGGGTATTCTGGATATAATTTTTAGATGATAATGCAAATGTTCCTTCTGCTCATCTTATAGTAGC